>CAUYMX010080914.1:0-53090 GCA_963573855.1 Lepilemur septentrionalis
GATAGATGCATATTCAACGGGTGGACAGCTCTTTGTTCGCTGCCTGAACTGACACTATAAAACCGCCCTTCCTGCGCTGCCCGGGGTCCTTTGTCTAGAAAAGAGGCCACTGCGTGTTGGCGCTCTGAGACACGGACCCTAGCTCGAGTTAGTTGGCAATAAACTCCTCTTGTTGATTGCAGCCTCAGAGTTTCGGTCTCTGTTCAGTGGCACTGAGAGTCCCGATCTAACATCTTGAACCACCGAAATTTGGTTGAAAGTTTGTCCTAGTTACCCTTATGGCATATTGGAGTGTGTCAGAAAGGTTTTTGTAGTCATGGTGTCTTCTAGTCGTTTTTCAAAACATAACTCTCGGGTCTACTCTGCTCTGGGGTCCACCACATTTGGGGCCTACCCCCACCACAAGGTTCATTTTTATAAGTTCTACTTCTCCACCGATAGGTCCTGTTTTTCATTTATTATGAGTGCAGTTTTCTATTAATAAAAGCATAGCTTATTAATTGCCTTAATGTATTTTTCTGCTTATTCTGACATTTGGGTCATCCCGAGTTTAGCCTCCATGATTGTTTATTGTTTTGAGAATGGGTCAGATTTATTCTTCCAAGGAATATTTTTCTTTAGTAAGCAATTACTTTGTTGGACATAAACTGCAACAGTCTCCCAGGCAGCAGCTCAATTCCATCCAGGTTTTGTTTGTTTGTTTGTTTGTTTTCTTTTGTTGTGTCTCAGTAGGATTGCTTAGAGTCTACCCACACATGTATTGTTCAAGGGTCAGCCAGAGATTCGAGTAAAGTTTATATATAGAATAAGGGGTCCTTCTCTCTGGTTTTATCTTTTCTGGGATTCTGCCCTCACTATGCAGAAGTCGTAATTACCCTGAACTCTTTTCTGTGATTCTTCAGGTCAGAAAGTCTGAAAATGTTTAGGGTTTTAGTCTTTATGCATGGCACTAAATGCCACCTGCCTGCAGGCTAAAACACCAGGAAACTCACTTTGTACATGTCCCTTTTCTTTCCAACTTTCAATTCCCCTCATGTTCACTCTACAGATCCCTTAGGTAGTTACTTTTTTATTTTGTCCAGAGTTAATAGTTGATATATATGGGAAAATAAGCTCATTTGGCCATTAGACAAGCAGAATTTTGCCTTCTGATTCCTCTAAAACAGATAGAAGGAGAAAATTAGAATATCCAGAAAGAGTCAAAACTGAACCTTTGGGGATTCTTGGATTTATGCCCAACTTGGGCATAAGGAGTTTCTTTGTGAATAAGGATCAAACTCCTTGAGGGTAACTTTATGACCTTTCAGGAGCCTGTCACCTGTTGCCTGCACATACCAACAGTTCTTCTAGAACAACTCTAGTAGAGGTCTCATGCACACTACCCTGGATTTCTGCAATTGCTTTGGAAATCATTTCTCCTCTTACAGCTTCTCTCCCCTTCCACTCTAGTCTCAACATTAGTTTGAGCATCTCTCTGCAGGAATATTTTAATGGTCCATTTTCTACTTAATTAATTCTAAAACCCTCTGCCCAATCTTACTTTTTTCACTTTCCCCTTCATAATTGGTGTGAGGTGAACTTGATAAAATCTACACCACAGAAACCTGTTCCTCCCCTTCATAATTGGTAAGTAAAAACAAACAAAAATATTCTACTGAAGGTGCACTGGGAAAATCAGCACGCAAGCCCGTATTGTGTAACATGTGAAATCAAAGAAGTAATTTATATAATGAAGCAGTGAAGCCATCCAAACTTGTTCAAATCCAAGCTTTATCCTTAATAGCAGTGCAAGTCTGAACAAGTTTTTAACCTCTCTGGAGCTCATTTCCCTACCAGTAAAGTGGAGTTAGTAAAACACGTATCATAATGTTGTTTTACAGATTGAATAAGGGAACACTTGAAGGCATCTTACACCAGTGCCTGGCACATGAGGACCCAGTAACTGTTAGCTAGTAACGTCAGTATCTGTGACTTTGTTGCATTCTTTGTAAAATGGGGGATATAATTCTATTTGAAAAATTAACGGCTTGCATGCAAGGAATGTTTAAACATTTAAAACACTTCAAATGTGAAGGCAAAAGAACTCAGTTTCAGAAATATAGAACTATTTGTCATTTCTTGCTCTGTACAATATGCAGTTTATACCTTCCCACATTGAGATGATTTTCATATGTAAAATGACCATCTTTCCTTTCTGTCTGTTGAAATTCTTGCCCTTCTTTAAGGCTTAAGCAAATGAAACTCCCAACCTACCCTAAAACCATACCTAATTTTACCCAACTAATAATCTCTCTTTCTCTAGCCTTCCACAGAGGTACATCTTGCATTTCCTTTGTAATTTTTCCATTCCTGCCATATTCTTTCCTCTGGACTGTGGGTTATTTGACAATAGTAGCTGCGATTTATCTATCATTGCATCTATAGCAATACCTACACATAGTGTCAATAAATATCCATTGAATTGAATTAAAACAAGGCACTCAATAATTATATTAGCAAATAAGGAAAATAAATTTGAAAAATGTCTGTTTATAGTCAGGAAAAATAAAATGCTATATAAATGGTCATATTTCTTAAGTGATAACCCAAATAGGTAATATTATCTTTGAAATGAGAAAAATTTCTCTCTGGAGCATATTTTAGAGCTTTCGTTCACAGGCAGTTGAATTTCATGGTATAAGTAATAACATTATTTCAAATTCCACAGTCCAACCACATGGCCCCTTTGGCTCGATGCAGTTCACAGCCAGCAAAAACTGCTTAGTGCTGGATTTCACACCTGGTCTCTTGGGACCGGATGGAGGTGCAGTAAATAGTACTGAGAAAGATCATATAGATGCCAGAGAACCATCTGTGCACAGGGGTATAAATGACAAACCAAAGCATTTCATCTGTCATCCCCAAAGTTAACCTCCTACCTAAGGGACTAAGACATAAACAAAACCGGAGTTTCTTTCTGCTGGGCTGGCAGAAGCTTTGCTTTCCCATCTGACTAAAAGCAAATGCAAAGTGTGCAGGCAAATAAAGCCTGCCCCATTATCAAGTGCTTTCTCTTGCTGCAGCAGTGTGATTCTATAAGGCTGCCCTTTCAAGCTGTCTTTCTGAGATCCATCTGGGATTGTTTACACAAGGGCAAATCTTATTTGTTCTCTTCTAGACATCACTATCTGTCCTCTACCTAGCTTAAATGCTGCTCTATAGATCCAGACACATAAAAAGAGACTGCTTAATGGGTTGAGGAATGACAAATACAATTTTAACTTTTAAAACTCCTCAAATGATAAACTACAGGTACTCTGAGAGATCGTTTATCTCTATCTCTTTGTTTTGCAATTGTGGCAATAAGCTTCTATGCCACAGTAACACCAAAAATTCAAAGCAGTGAAAGCCCCCAAATTTGGAATGTATAGTCTGGCTCTCCCACCTACAAGCTGGTGATTGATGGGTTTACACCTCGAGATCATGGTTGTGTCTTCTGTTAAACAAGCAGATTTTTAAAAGTTATTGAAGGTCATTCTAGCTCTAAGTCTCTAAATCAAATCACCTATGATTCTTTCAAGATTATTTAGGTTAGGTTGTTGAGAGAATTTATTTCCTTGGGGTTGTAAAATTGAAGTTCCATTTTCTTGCTAGTTTTTGGCTAAGGACAGTTCTCAGCTCTTAAGAAGGTGAAATGGATTAATTCATGTAAATTAACTTGAATAACACCCAGCACCTAGTCAGTGCTGAGTAACTGATGATATTCTTATGCCAACCACCTTTTTGGTCTCTGCGATAAGCTTTAATCACCTGTAAACTTTCTGTGAGTCTTATATAAATTACTTTCTTAAAAATTAATGACCATTTTATTTCTTCCCTTTCAATTCTTAAAATCATACTAATTATCTTTAATAATATATAATCTGGTACTTTCATTACAATGTTGAATTTAAGCAATTAACAGTAACTGATAACTGCTACCAAAGTTATCAGTAAAGATGGTGTTTATTTTACTCCATTTAGCTTTTATCTTGACAATTATATTTATCACTCCTAGGATTTCTATTTGGTCCACTCACAAATTTATTTCTTGAGTCTATTCTCTTTTTCAAATCTTATTCTTAATTTCTGTATTCTCTTCTATTTTTCTTTTTCAAAATTTAAACATACCTAAAGTTCCTAGCAGATGAGCCCATGTCATCTTGTACCTTGGCTGTCAATTTTCCCATCTATTATATTCACTAGCAGTTTCTTATAACCATGTATGGTCTCTCTCATGTGGTGAAATTTGTGCCTATAATGTTATTTTTAGTGGTTATTTTCTTCCACCCTGAAAGGTGGTTTTGTAATTATCTTTACGCAACCCTACTGGGCTCACTGGTTCCATAACATTTTTTATAGTTTTCAACTTTTACTTTTCTTTGTTGTTCTCAACATTGAATAAGTAGTAGAATTTCTACCCTATATCTCATTCATCAAAGGCTGGATGTCCCAAACAACTCTCCCAAAAATAATTATTTTTATACCCAAAGACAGGGTCAAGTAACTATATCCTTAGTGTGTTTGGCTAAGTTTTTCTGGGATGATGTTGATGGTGATGAACATCTCTTATTACCATTCTACATTGTTTGAATTTTGATATAAATTTTATTTATTCTTTATTTATTTTTATAGATAGATGGGGTACAAGCATAGTTTTGTTACATGGATGTATTATGTAGTGTTGAAATCTGGGCTTTCAGTATATCCGTCACTCAAATAATGTACACTGTACTGATTAAGTAATTTCTCAGCCCTCACCCCGATCCTAGCCTCCCACCCTTTGGAGTCTCTAATGTCTGTCATTCCATTATCTATGTCCATGCATACACATTATTTAGCTCCCACTTAAAAGTGAGAACATGCGGTTTTTGACTTTCTGTTTCTGAGTTATTGCACTTACAATAATAGACTCCAGTTCCATCCATGTTGCTACAAAAGACATGATTTCATTCTTTTCTATGGCTGAGCAGTATTCCATGGTATGTGTGTGCGTGTGTATGTATAGACACACACACACACGCACACACTACATTTTCTTTATCCAATCATCCGTTGATGGACACTTAGGTTGATTCCATATCTTTGCTGTTGTAAATAGTATTGTGATAAACATATGAATGTAGGTATCTTTTTAATGTAACGATTTCTTTTCCTTTGGGTAGATAGCCAGTAGTGGGATTGCTGGATCAAAAGGTAGATCTACTTTTAGTTCTTTGCTAATTTTTAAGCCACTTGCCACCTTAGCATGTGAAGAGCCTTTTTTCCCAATGGAATGTGGTAATGTGGCATGATAGCTCCTCACCACTTCCCGGAAGCATCTCCATTTGGTTTGTTACAAGGAGCACACCAGCTATTGTACTGTGGAAGTAGAGACAGCTTATAGCAGACACTCAAATGACAGTGGTGGGATAAATTGTCACCCATGGGTTCAATTTCTGAGCTGAGACCAGTTCAAGAACTTCCAGCTGTGTTGTGGGAAGGGAAAAAGAGAGATGACAATTCCAGACAAAGAGACTTCTTCAATTTGTGAATCAATCTTGAAAAACTTTTTGGCTGCCCACTGCCAACAGAGCAAAATGCAATCTTCTTAGTCTATGTACAGGGCTCCAAACCACCTTCCCCTTCATGGACCCCTTGCTTTTGGCAAACTGCACGCCAGCTGTACCCTGTTCAGTGCTGTGTTTTCTTTATCTGCAGTAATTCTTTACTATGATGTGGCCTCTGCCAAGGAAAATCTGGGCCAATACTCTCCAAAGATAAGTTGAGCATAAGTTGTTTTGGAAGGCAAATTCCCAAGAGACACTTGAAATTATGCCATGTATTTTTTCTTAAAACATTTCATCCAATAGGGAATGGTAAATAGACTATAAATTAATCGTGCTTTCTCACAGCTTTATTTCATGTTCCAAATCATGCTAGAGAGAAAATTGAGCCCAGGAAAAAGAAATATCTGCAGGTGACCATTCTGGATGAGTGGGGTAATCCATGCAGGGGTTGATAGTTTCTTAAACAGCCCTACTGCTCTGCCAAATCCAGTCTCTGCATTGGGAGCTTCATAAAAATAAATTTATTTAAACTTACCTAATGAGCCCCTTTCCCTGTTAAAAGATGGACCTTGAGGGGGAAAGTGCTGATGTGGCTTTTCCTCGAGGCACTTGTCTAATTTGGCTCTAAGCAGGTGGTGTTTTCCCAGGTTAACGCCTTTGTTTGGAAAATGTTGCCGGGACTTTGCTGAGAGCACTCAATCAGCCAGGAAGGACAGACAAGCCCATTCTTACCAAGTTACTCCTAAGTACACTGACCTCATTATTTGCCCATAATGTGAATAGCTATTTATTTAATGTGTCTCTTTATATAAAGATCATAAATTGGTCTGTGTGCTTGTCATCTCTCTGTCTACATTACTATTGTTTGTTTCTTAAAAAGGAGAGTTAAGGCTTAATGGTGCCAATAGTACGATATCATGTAAAAGGATGCTCGGGAAGGGCATGGGGCTGTCCTGTGGGAGGGGATAGAAAGTGCGGGGAAGACCTGCACATTTAACCTGGCCAGGCCTGATTAGCCTGGGGCCTGGGAGGCAGCAGGCCAGATGCAACCATACCCCACCATCTACACCGTACACTACAGTTAGCCAGGACGTTTACATCTGTGATCTCCCCTCACCCTCACAATGGCCCTGTTAGGTGGGTATTATTATCCCCATTTTACAGATTGAAGAGCCAAGGCTTAGAGGAGGATCTTAGACACATTAGAACTTAGTGGCAAAACCATTTATTTCCAATGGGGCTCCATTGCAGGGTCAGCTCTGGGTAAACATGAAGTTGGCGAGCTGTCCTGACCAGTCCCAGTCTTCCCCCTGAGGACACCTTCTAACACGGTTGCTAGCCTACTTTAGGGGTAGTTGTATTGAGAAGGCACAGTGCTTCTTCAGTAAAAGCACTTTACATTAGCAACAAAGGAGTACAGGAGAGAATCTGGGACCTTCCTCGGCTCTTTCACAGGTCTGCGACCTGTAATGCATGCTACAGAGGCCGGCCCTTCCACACACACACAGGAGCCAGAGCCCCGCTCCGAGGCAGAGGTGAACTGGGTTTGAAAGCTAGGAGCATCCTAGAGCTTCCCTCTAGGCTCTCTCTTGGGCACATCCTATGAAACCTTCGTTTTGCCTACTATATTGTCTAATCATAAAGGGAACCAAGCCTGAGGCCAGGAGAAACCCCTATCCCTCCTTCCCTGGCTCAGCTCTCCCAGACCTCCCTCACTGATGTGATTTATTGCCTTCAGTTAACAGGACACTCAGCCAAATGCAATGGGTTTCATGTATTCCCCACAAAGAAATCCCCTGAGGAAGCAAGCTGCCATGGTGTGTAGAAGAAGAAAGAAACTACAAATGAAAGAGATTTGTGCACACTGTACGGTTTCTCTTTCCCCTTCCAGGCCTTCTCGAATTTTACTTTGAGCTGGGCCAAGACCCAAAGGCATTTCTTTTTAATTTAATTATCTCCAGAGAACCAAAACTAGAAATCAGGTAAGCACATGTCTGCCCTACCCAGCAGGTACACTCTTCCTTACTGGATGGTTGGGACCTTGGGGGTCAGAAGTCTTCTGGGTGACAGCAACTCCCTTTCCCACAAACAGACCCTTTCAGAAAGCCAGTGATGCAAGTCTTCCAGGTGGAACTCCCCCTTAACCCCCAAGCGGGGTAGAAGCAGACTCTTCAACTGACCTGCAGGTCTGGTTAGGAGACTGTAAGTGGAGGAAAAGAGGAGGTGATACTGGCAGCTGGGCCATGCAGAAAGGAGTTGGCTATCAGACTCAGCCTCTGCCTGCCTCCAAGGAGTTAGGTGCTTTGATGACAGATGATTTTACCCTTTAGCAAATGAACAGAGCCTTTGTCAACAGCGTCTGTGAGGGCAGCAGGATGGCCCGCTGCTCAGTTGTTTCCAGAATTGCTTTGTCATAGGCTCTTCTGTTGATTCACAAATTAGTAAACGTTGTCTTCTTCAGCTGAAATGTTTCATGCAAACTAAAGGTGAAAGATGGAGATGTATTTACCTCTCCCAACCACCATCTTTTTTCTTCTAAATTGGCCCTCTCCATCTCCATCTCAAATAAAACATTCTATAGTCTCTTGTCTCTTGTTACTTGACATGCAGAAAAGAGTGTCCTGGGTTCTCGTCTTGCCTCTTCCAGGCGTTCCTAACTCTGTGTGTGGGGAGGTGCCTTGCTGCCTCACCCACTTGTTTGTTGGTTTCCTCATCTGAAAATTAAGGCTTTTAACAAATTTTAATCCTGGGCATGTTTATGAGAGAGCATGATAATAAGTGAAAGTGCTTAGAACTCTTCAGAAGATAGAAGCTTTTTTTCACTCCTACATAGTATTTGTGTGAGTCTAAAAGTTAGTTAGAGGTCTTTGGTCTAATGCCTTCCTTGTGCTCTACCTGGAGAAGGGCAAGGTGGCTGCGGAGCAGCTCTCAGATTTGTACACAGGTCAGGTAAGCGGATGTGGAGAGCAACCAACTTGCTGAGTCTTCCAGGACAGGCACAGAAGGGAGTGGGCAGCAGCAGCCACCAGCCCAGGTCCAAAGATATCCGGGCCGGGAGCCATTCCTGTCCAGGAGCTAGAAAGGGATGCACCAGGATGAGATGCTACAAGGTTGTGCTCCGTTCAATCTCCCACCCCAACTCACGCACCTCCCTCCAGCCCTTCAGGATAACATTTGCAGTGAACATTTGCAAACACTAGATGTCAAGTTGAAACTTTCCATGTTCTTAATCCTTAAAGAAGGAGAGCTTCATGGGTAGCTGACAATCTTAAAAAGAACACTAATACCTTTTGCTAAACAGAGCAACTTTGTCAGAGCAGCAGAAAGGGAGAGGCCATTACTAAATTTGTTCTCCCCACAGCCCATGGGCATCTTGGAGAACATAGGGTTGGCCCAGCACATACGCCTATAAACACACTCAAGGTGCCCCAGGCTCAAAAAACCAAGCCCACACCCTGCCATTCTGCGCCACTCCTTAGTTTCGACTTTCACCTTGTTTTTCCCTTTGCAGTCAAACTTCTTGAAAAAGTAGTCTACATTCTGTCTTCACTAATGCAACTTCCACACTCCTGAGCCCCCTGGAGTCGGGCTTTCACCCCCACTCGCCCCTGAACATGCTCTTCCACAGGCCACCGGCCACCTCTTAGTTGCCCAGTCCAATGGCTGTCCAGTCCCGCTCAAAGCCCTCTCTTCCTGAGGCTTCCGCGACACTGCACCCTCCCACTCTTCTGAATCACCTTTTATCCCCTAGTTCTTCCTTCTCAGTTCTCTTCACTGACTCTTTCCCCTCTGTCCCTGAAAGATTGGCTTTCCCCAGGGTTCTGCTCTTGGTCTTGTTTTCCTTATTCTTCATATTTTTAGTGGACATTTGTCATTCTTTATGGCTGACCAGCCCCTCTGAGCAGACTTCTGTTGGAGAAATCTCTACCTTAAGAGTTGAGGCGGGAAGCAGACACAGTGTGGATTTCCAGCCCCCACTGCAGCTAGGGTGCATGCATGTGACCTTGCCTCTGGCCAGCAGACGCACCTGAAACCCATCTTTGAACTGGAAGCCAGGCTCAAAAGCATGCACCGGTGGGCTGCTATGTCCAGGTTCTAGAAGTACTGTCCAGTGTCCAGTGGTACAAGCTGCAGTGTCTGTGCCCGGCCTTGCTGTGGTCAGTGTGAGGGCTTCCTTCTGCTTTCCACAAAGATCCTTTTCTTATACTACCACTCTTGAAAACAGCATCACATCACCATATTTGCATTTCTTGGTGTCATCTTCACCCCATGTGATTGACCAAACCTCCTAAATATCTCTTGATTTTGTCTCTTCTCCTGTGTCCCAGCATCACTATGTTAGTCTCATTAGTGCCCACCTGTATTATCAAAAGAGCCTCCTACTGAGTTTCCCTGCCTGCTGCCTCTCCCCTTCCATCTAATTTGCACTTCTACCAGAGTGGTCTTTGCCAAATATAAATGGGACCTTGTTGTTCCCCTGTTTAAAAATCTTTCAGCACCTCCTCATCACTTTTAGGATAAAATCTGAACCTTTTAGCATATGACACTCAGGTTCCATCTCCCACCACTGCCCCAGTGTGCCATGCTCCAGCCATACCCAACCACTTGTGTTTCCTGATCGTGCCACATTGATTTGTACCTGGAGGCCTTTGCTCACTATGATCCTGTAGATCCCTGTCTGCTCCAGCCTCACCCACCTGCCAGCAGTAATAACCCATTGAGTGCCTCTGGCCCTGACGGAGAACCAACCCTGGTGGTTCATTGGAAGGCCCTCACCTTTAGAGAATGGAAATGTGTGCTTCCCTGAGCCCCATGTCCAATGTCTCTGGAGTAAACAGAACCCTAGGTGCTTCCTTTCCTTCCTCCCTTCCTAATTCATTCACTTATTTATTCAACACATATTTATTTAATGCCCAATCAATGTTAGGTACTGAGTTAGTTGCTGAGATTTAACAGTAGACAGTCACTGCCTGTCTTCATGGAGAGCAGAGCCAACTGAACGCCCACTGTTTGGGGCCAGCCTGCTTGCCTGGGCATTTTCACTTTCTTCTGAATTCAACTCTAGGTCCCAGCTCCAACCTCCCGACCCCATGAGCTAGCACCCATCTCCTTCTTTACTCTCCCCTTAGGGTTGCATCCTAATTGCCATATCATTTCCTCCACCTAACTTGATCTCCAACCCTGTCATACACCCATCCAGAAGAACAATTTTCACCTCCGAGCCCTTAGCACTGTGCCTGACTCCATCCGTTGGATCAGATGCTTTGATTATTAATGCCACTCATGGCTGGACTTGAGTTGGTCACACTCAATGATCTTGTGATTTTAACTTCTGGCTCTTCCTTAAAGGGAAGTAGACCCTTTGATCACCATTCTTCTCAACCTCCCATCCACACACCACTGTTCACTTCTTCTTCCTCTCCCCACTGGGTCACTGCATGTCCTGCTATTTATGACACTTCCCTCTTCCCCCATGACTTTCCATGTCTGGCAAATGTTTACTCTTCCTTCAGACTGTGCAAAGGTCACCTCCTCTGGAAAGTTCCCACCCCATCTCCACTTTCCTACACATTCTCTTTGGAATCTGCTCACATCTTTACTAGTACTTATCCAATTTTACTGTAATTCTGTCTTCCCCACTCAACTGCAAGCTCCATGAGGCTGAGTCTGTGTCTTAAAGCATTACTATATTCCTTGTGCCTGGCCCAGTATGTGACATAGGGTAGAATATAATATAAATATAGTCAACAAAAGGAGAAAATTCAAATCTTACATTGATTATATCCCTAAAGTTAGATCACCTTTCCAACTTTACCATTTCTATTAATGGTGCATAAGTATTTATGCAAGAAATGAGATGAGTAAATGACAATGCGATTTTTGTAGTCCTAGATTCTAAACCTGACCCATCTTCCATTCTTATTCCCTTCATTTAGTGGTGTGCTACCAAATGTTTAACAATAGGCTCTTTGGGAGAAAAGGTCTGTTTTTCATGTTTGCCAATTTCCGTGGTGTAAATACTCTCACTACGGCTGATTTCAAGCTGCCAACATATTACTGAATGTGGAAGATGTGCACAATTGGCCCTTGTGAGCCAGCAGGAGCCAGCTCCAGCACACCATCGCCTTCACTCTTTACATTTAATCAGTTCCAAGTCCAGTTGATCGTCTCTTAATTCCCCTCAACATCCAGTTCTTCTTCACTTCATGCCTAATCACATCTGTTTTTCTTTCCATACCACACCTTTTCTCCAGAGGAATCTTGCTATCCAATGTTACAGTTTTTCACGGTGTTAGATTTCTGTGGCTGCTATAACAAATTGCCACTTGGTGGCTTAAAACAACACAAATTTATTCCCTTACATGCTGGAAGGTAGAAGTCTGAAGTCAGTTTCACTGGTTCAAAGTCAAGGTGTTGGCAGGGCCATGCTCCCTCCGTCTGGAGGCTCTAAGGGAGAATCTGTTCCCTGCCTCTTCCGGCTTCTGGTGACTGCCAGCATTGCTTGGTCTGGGGCTGCATCATTCCAATTTCTGTCCCATGGTCACACTGCCTCCACTTTCTCCATGTCAAATCTCCCTCTTCCTTTTATATGGACACTTGGGCTTGCATATAAGGTCTACCCAGAGAATCCAGGATAATCTCCCCATCTCATGAGCCTTAACTAAATCACATCTGCAAAGATCCCTTTTCCTATAAGCAACATTAACAGGTTCCAGGGACCTTTGAGAGCCATTATTCAGCCCATCACATTCATTATTTAACAAATGTCTAGCCCTCCCCCCATTAGTGTTGCTCACAAAGGCCAAGTGAGCCTGAACGGAGAGTAAGCCCCGCCTTTGCTCTCGCCAGTGTGCCCAGTGCATGCTCCTGGTGCTTTCCTTGGTGTGGAAAGAGACTGGCCTTTTCCAGGCTCTTTGGTTTACCTCTGATGACATCTCAGCTATTAATAATCCTAATTTCCTGATGATGGTCTTTTGAATCATAGTAAATAGCAGGTTTGTTTTCCAAATAAAAAATAAACATGGAGTTATTTTAATGGATATTAAAATAATATATTATTTTAATATATTATTATTATATTAATAATAATAGATTAATAATAATAATAATATTCAACTGGATATTAATTTGAAAGTTTGCTGTGCTCTAAGCTGGTGTGGGGTGGGGTGGAGGGCATGTGGATGGCCCGTCTATGTCCTTCATCAGAACAGTTCCATAGGATGTGGAGAAAGTAAAGGCCTCGGCCAACCAAACCCAAGAGAATGTTGATCACTGCTAAAAAATTACATCAGCAACATACCTCCTTGGGGACAAGCTATAATGATCCTACAGGCTGCTCATTCATAAATGTTCATGTATCTAGAAGCACATTCCTACCACTAAATATAGAAAATGTGGGAAACAAAGGAATAAAAAGAACCTAACATGGCCTAACCTAACCTAAACTAAACACTATTGGCATGTTAGTATGATTGTTCTATAAATAAGGCTTTGATGACCATCTTTGTGCAAGTTGTTTTGCCACATTTAAGGTTATTTCTTTATATCCATGAATTCCCAGAACAACTGGGTCCAACTTAATATTTTTTCAGTGGCTCTGCACCATTTTTGGTGCAAGCAGAGGTTAAGGACTCTTTTAATCAGCCCACACCAACCTGTTCAACCTTCCTCCATTCTATTCCCCTTGAGAACCATCCATACAGCCAGGCTGGTCTCCTACTACCTCCTGTGTGCTGTGTCGGTGTTTTGGCTCTGGTCTAGTGCCTCAGGCTTCTGTCAGATTGCCCATCCCTTCAAGGCCTAGTTTAAGTCTCCTCTTGGGAAAACCATCCCTTAAAAAGGCTGCCGTATTTGGGGTCAGTGTCATGCAGGAAAAGAAGCATTTGACTTGGATCAGAGTCTCAGGGTTCATGTTCCTGAGATGCTGAGATAAAAGTTACTTGTCCTCTTATTTATTTATTTGTTTGTTTCTTTGTTTTTGAGATGAGATCTTGCTCTGTTGCCCAGGCTGGGGTACAGTGGCACAATCGTAGCTCACTGCAGCTTCGAACTCCTGGGCTCAAGTGATCCTTCCACCTCAGTCTCCCGAGTAGCTGGGATGACAGGAGCATACCACCACACCTGGCTCATTTTTTATTCTGTTTTAGAGATGGGGTCTAGCTACATTGCCCAGGCTGGTTTCAAACCCCTGGCCTCAAGTGATCCTTCTGCCTAGGCGGATTATAGGTGCTAGGATTACAGGAATGAGCCACTCCACCTAGCCTACATATCTCTTTAGGCCTCAATTTTCTCACTCATAGAATAGGAGTTACGGCTACCTCCAAGGTAGTTGTTTTATTTCTTAGTGAATGTGAAATGTTTTTAAAGCTTCATAAATGCAAGGCGTTAATGTTATTTCCCTGTGCACCAAATCTCCTTTTGTCCTTATTGTCTGTGCTACACAATTAATAGCACTTGATATACTGACCTATGCAGTTTCCAGTAGTGTCACACAGCCTGGAACTATATTCTTGCTTGATATAAAGTGGTTGTATATGAACTTGGCTTGTTCACTGCGGCTTGTGTGTATGTCTCAGCACTCCAGGTAGACTGGGGTCCACTGGAGTAGGAACTATCTTACTCTTCAAACTCCCACAATGCCCAGCACAATACTGGACACAATGAAGGTGTTGAATCAGCATTGGACTTAGTACTCATGTAGCCTCACCACCGTAACATGCTAGTTTAATTTCCTTCTTAAAAACTTTAAGTTATCATTAAGTTTAGAATTACAGGATGATCTGCATTAACCACAGATCTCAAAGATAGTCTCAAAGATATGTTATGGCATCTTTCAACAAAAGAAATGATGATGATGTGTGTGTATGTGTTAACTTTGTACTAATCTCTCACTATAGCTTCCATACCCACTAGAGAAGAACACACTTAGATTTAAGTTCTGGTCAATCTTCCTTCACAGTTCTTATTACCCCTTCCCGCCCCAGTACTTTTTAAAATATAAACCATGAATAAGGTTAAAGGAAACAAACTCTGTTAATGCTATCTTCAAAGTGGACATTTCAATAGACAGAAGGCCAAAAATTTCTAAAATCAGATTATTTAGCAGTTACTAGGAAACTATGTGATAAAAGGTGGCCCCACTTTAAGAAATACAATTTCTAGAAACCCAAATTAACAAAATTGAAATTAGGAAGTAAATTTTCACAGGAGTCTTTACTAGGAAATTCCTTGTTCTCACATCACCTCCCAAGTCAATTTAAAATGACAATGTATAAATGTTTAATTTTCACTCACTAAATCAGGAACACAAATATTCTGTAAAGAGAATTGCACCTGCACAAATTTAGTAATTTTATATTCTTAAAAATCTTCATTCTTGGTACTTGCTCAGTGAGTAATTTGCTTAAAGGTGATCTTGATTTTTTTCTTTCTTTCTTTATTTTTTTGCTTTTTCTGCTTTGGTTGAAATGTTTCAGCTTAAAGATATGTGATGTATGGCGGTTTCCTTATCTTAATATGAGGCACCAGAATTGGTCTCAGTTGAAGGAATTTGTACTCCAATTGAGCAAAGATTATTCTTTCAACTCTCCTTTGATATTTGGCACTGGACCAAGGACTCTAAAATTAGCTGCCTTTAGAATCCAGGTGTGGGCTAAGTGGAAGCAATTCAGTTTGCCCCAGGAAGTCACAGAAGTTGTTGAAACAGTAAATAGAGCTCTGATGAAACCGCTCCCTTCACCAAGGCCAGCTTCTCAGGACTGCCTTCTGTGAGGAACAGAAAAGCACCGCATTTCAGAGCTGAAGGGGACCAGTGAGGATATCTCCTGTAAACTCTTCATCTTGCAGCTCAGGGGAATGACTGGCCTTTCTAAGCCTGTTTCTCCATTTGCAAAATGGGATCATATTACCTTCCTGCTCACCTCTCAAAGGTATTGTGAGGATTAAGTGAATGGGCTTTTGAAACTATAAAGCACTCTGCAAGCATAACGCATTAAGTCACTATGGTGATTTTCAAATATGTCTACAAATTCTTTTTAATGCTCATCCCAGCCAGAAATGCTCATCCCATCGCTTTGACTACATACACCCGGCCTTAGAGATTCACTTGTAACCAGTAGAATGCAGCAAACATCCGAGGCCAGGTCAGAAAAGGTGATTTAGCTTCCACCTGGTTCTCTTGGGACACTCATCTGGGAGAAGCCAGGCATGGTGTTAGATTCTAACTCCCTTGAGCCTGCCACGTTGTGGGGAAGCCACATGGAGAGATCCTGCACTCCTAACCTTCAAGTCCCTCCTGGGCCAGGCACCAGACACGTGAGTGACTGAGCCTTCACATGATTCTGGGCCCCAACTGTTGAGATATCCTGAGTTTTGAACCTTTCCAGCTGATGCCTATCATGAACAGAGAGGAGCCATCCTTGCTGTGTCATTGCTGAATTCCTGACCCTCAGAATTCATGAGCATAATAAAAATAGTTGTTTTTTTTTTCTTGCCACTAAATTTGTGCTGTTTTTGATGCAGGAATGGTAATCAGAGCAGTCATGCTGGGTAGCAATGATCACAGCAACCACGAACAACATCAAACACTGTGCACACTCCACGCCGGGCACAGTGGTAAGCGCCGCGCAGACATCACCCTGACTGACTCAGCAAGGAAGTCATCATCTCCCCATCACACAGGGAGGAAACTGAAGATCACGGGGCTAATGATTTACTTAAGTTCCACAGAGAGAGAGTGGCAGAGCCAGGGCTGAAACCTTGTCCTGGCCTAACTACAAAGCCCACCCCTAAGCTGCAGCTGACTCCTCCCAGGTAGTAGGTGACAGACAGAACTGCCAACACACACATTTGGACTTCCATTCCGAGGGCCTTTCCCTTATGCCCTTCGTCTATTTGGTTCCTCTCTTTTTCCATTTGCTATGTACAATTCCCTTCTTTCAAGAGATGGAATGAAAACTCTGCATTTTTTTGATCTGTTCATATTTTTTTTTTTACCTGATACCAAGCTGGCCTGGTTTTACCAGAGAGTTTTCCAGACTCTGGCAGCAACATTGCCATCCCTAAGGCTGGAACAGCCATGCAGCTTCACCTCAGATACTCTGCTTTGCTTCATAAGCCTCAGCCAAGCCCATCCGACCTAGTTTTTTTCTGAGCTGCGGGGAGAAAATATCAAATGATTCACAGAGCAACTCACACACACATCCTAATCTCCAAACATGCTGTATGTCTCCTTTACGCTTGGTCCCCAGGGCCATTAGCACACTTGTGACAAATTATCTAGAAGATTCCCCACGTGTTGGTGCTCTCAGCCAGCTCGTGTGGGCTGCCAGCCTTCAGACTGCTCCTGCGCGAGGGTGTGTGGCTGAGGCTGCTGCCCTGGCAAGGCTTTCCCAGCCTGGAAGAGAAAATCCATGCCAGCCCTGACATCCGTGCTTCCCCTGCATCTGCAGATCCACCCACATGACCCAGACAAAAGCATGTGTTCTGAACGTCTTTGGGAACAGTGCTCGGACTGCACCACTTTGCTGTGCACTTGAACTTCTGCTTTGGCCTTTCACATTCATTCCCTGAGCAGTACCACCTGCACACTCAGTCCATCCAGCCCTCACCAAGCCCAAACATCAGGCACTTCTTGCTGGCAAGAGGCCACCCTGTCAAAGGCAGGCATGAAAGAAACTGGGCACTAACGCCTCCACTTAAAACTGTCACGACCAGAGAGTATAAAGGGAGCTGGCTTGTCTTACTGTTGGAATCCCGCACAGATGCCATTTCTTATTCTCTGTTATGTGACTGTAATGGTCCTAAATGGGCTGTGACTAACCAACCAGCCTGTCTGAGTTTGAATGGCCCCAGAGCTTGTCTGTAGGGAGCTGAGAGGTTTCTCCTTCCCAGGTCACAGCCACCAATTCAAGCCAGCAGTGAGCATCTATCAGATGCCAGGCATTAGAAAGACTAAGATCTGTAAGACAAGTTCCTGCCCTCGTTCACATATGAAAACATTTGTTTCCATTTTTTTTTTTTTTTTGTAGAGACAGGGTCTCACTTTGTTGTGCAGGCTGGTCTCCAACTCCTGGGCTCAAGCAATCCTCCTGCCTCAGCCTCCCAAAGCGCTAGGATTACAGGCATGAGCCATTGCGTCTGGCTCATTCTCAACCTTGACTTTCAGGTACACCATCACATGGCAATTGGTTGTGAGATGTGTCACGAATAATTTGTTATCAACAACAGGACATACCAAAGGTTTGAAATTAGAGTGCATTTGAAGTAACAGTGAAATAAGAGCAGGTTCACGATTATGCGTACAATATCATTGCTCTCACTCTTGTTCTGATACATTGTCTTTGGTGAAGAAAAAAGGGTTGCGGAGGGGTGATCTGACCTCTGTGACACTCATGAGTGTCATCTGTCTTGTGCCTCAAATGGGAAAGGCTGAGAACTGCTGTAAGCCCCAGTGAGGGCAGGACACTGGCCTGATACACACAGAGCCATACCAACAGAGCCACATCACTAACAAAGAAGGAGCCTCCCTCACCCTTTCTCATAGAGAAGCGACTAACCTTGAAGGTAGACTGCCTTTCAAGGAAGCAGAAAAAGCAGTAGAGACTGTTGTCTTTTGACTCTGGCAAGATTTGTCTGTTATTTGCTTGGGAAAAGAACTATGCACTGGTTATAGGTATGGCAATATTTTTATTACCGTGAGCATCAGCTCTCTATTTGATATCTCACGGATGACCCATGAGGAATCATGGGATGCACTTCAATAATAATAATGCTATTTATTTGTATAGTGCCTTAAATCTACAGTTTAAATGTGAACATTTTCATATTCATCAATTCAGGTAGGTTCAATTTTAAGGCCCCTTTGAAATTGGTCTTCTCTCTACTTATGGTGAAGAAATAACCTCAGAGAGGTCTTGGTCAAAATCTATAGCAAGTGAGTGACAGAGCTGGGATTCCAATCCAGGCTTCTGTTTCCAAATTGTGCTACTTGTATTACATTCAGGTTGTATTACACCCAGCTTCATGAAGGTGAAGGACTAAGACGCAGTTACATCTTCAATGTTGACATCTAAAGGGAATGGTGGCCAGTGCTGGATGGGATGTCTCACTGGGTCATGGAAGCCTGTTTCTTGGTAGTGGAGACACATCAGCTTCTTTCTCCTTGGTCTGTCTTCTTGACTTTGTCTGTCAAGGCAGGCCTTTGCAGAATTTCTTCTGCTTTAGGTACACAGACCTCTCCCTACCCCCACCCCCACCCCCACCCCCAACTACAACTATTTCAGACTTGGCAGGCAGGAATACTTCCATTTGAGGCCTAACTTAGTGACTTCCTGAGAGCCCACAAGTCTTTCCCTAGGATCAAAAGACTGGAGCACCTACTTGCTGGTTGGATACTGGGCTGGCATTTGGGCTCTTTTACATGTGGACTTAGGGTACTTTATTGTGACCCAAAGCACAGGAAATCTTGCAGAGAAGAAGGGGTTAAAAAATGCTCCCATTAAAAAAAAATGCTCCCGTAGTCTTGCTCCCTTCCCCCAACACAAACACACACACACACACACACACACACACACACACGCTCTCCTGGAACCCGACATACCTGGATCAGGCATGGGCTCTGTGACTGAGATGCTCCACCCAGGAGTCACCTTTATCACCTAGGGCACATTATCACCCAGGAGTCAGGTGATAATGTGCCCAGACTGTGACATGGGCCAATCAATGCACTGCTTATTTTTGTCATTCAAAGCCAAAGACTTTTCACCCTTCAGTAAAAGTATTTCTCAATCAAAATGCTTATTGAACTTAAAAGTGAATGGCCCTTTAAAGGGTGATTGTAGCACTCCCACAGCCAAAGAAATGAAACTTTTGGCTTTGTTAATGCTAAGTCTTGGCTCAAGGTTTCCAGGCTGGATGGAATTCTGCCCTGCGCTTGCAAACATTTGGAGAACTACTCAGTCAGCCTTCTGGGAAAAACATGCCTGCATCCTACTGGATTCCTCCAGCTTTGGTCTTGTCAACACAGGGATCATTGACAGTCTAACTCTAACTCTCAGGACTCTTTTGTTCCCTGAACACAGAAGGCAAGATGCAGAGTAATCAGATAACAAATGATGAAATTATGGTTATTGGCATTTCTTATAGCACTTAATCTTTCCGCAAAGCTTGCATGATATGATTTGACTCACACGACACATCTCAGAGTTGAAATTGAGCCAGACTTTCTTTTTTTCTTCAAGAAAAGACCTCATTCTGTGCACTCACCCAGGCTAGAGTGCATCATCATTGCAACCTTAAACTCCTGGGCTCAAACGATCTTCCTGCTTCAGCCCCCCAAGCAGCGTCTTGGGACTGCAGGTGCATGCCACCATGCCTACCTAATTGTTTTTATTTTTTGTGGAGATGGGGGTCTCACTGTATTGCTTGGGCTGGTCTTGAAGTTCTGGCCTCAAGTGATCCTCCCGCCTCAGGCTCCCAAAGTGCTAGCATTACAGGCGTGAGCCACTGCACCTGCCCAGACTTTCTTTTTATTACCATTGTGAAGATGAAGAATCAGAAATATACACAGTCATATGCCACATAATGATATTTCAGTCATGGACTGCATATATGACCGTGGTCTCATAAGATTATAATGGAGGTGAAAAATTCCTTTTGCCTAGTGACATCTTAGCTGTAGTAATGTAGCACAATGCATCACATGCTTATGGCAATGCTGGTGTAAATTGTCAAATTAAGTTTAGCCTAAAGCTGCTTCCTTACATATTTTAAGTTCAGCCTAAAGGTTTCTCCATCCATAGTGAACTGTAACCTAACTGGTTGTGTAAACAGCCCGTATATAAAAAGATACAATCACTCTTGTACCAATCACTGAGTTTCATCCAATCAAAGGTAGTGAACTATTCAAACCATGTTCAAATAAGGCAAACAACAACCTGTAACCAATCCAGCTATTTCTGTACCTCACTTCTGTTTTCTGTAAGCCACTTTCCTTTATGTGTCCATAAATTCTCTCCAACCACACAGCAGCACAGAGTTTCTCTGAATCGATTCTGGTTTATGGGGTGGCCTGATCCACAAATCGTTTTTGTTCAATTAAACTCTGCATCACTGTTGTTAAGCAAGGTACAAGTGTATATAAAAAGATACAAGATGAAGGGGTCTGTGTGTGTTTGCGTGCATGCAGAAGGGAGGAGACATTTAATCACTTAAAATTAAGATAACATCTGATGACAGGGGCTTTTGTATCATTTTAATTTTTTGTTCATTTCCTATTTCAGGGTTATCTGGAGTCATATGGACTCCAGGGCTCAAATCAAACAGTGGGAATCCCCATAGGCAGGAGCCAGCTTGTTCCTGGAGTTCACCTGCCCCTGTCAAGTAAGAGTGGAGAGAGAGTCCCCTGTTTCCTAGGCTTTATGGCTCTCCTCTCTGGAGCCTTTGACAATTTTACTGGATTGTGGAGAACTGTCAACAGCACAGACAAAATGCACAGAGCTGATCATTAGGATTGTGGAGCTATGTGTAACCTAAAAGGAGCAATTAAGGTGCTTTGTAATTGCATGCAGTGGTCCAGAATAGTTGTCTTTCCCCCATGTGTGTTAGTGCTGTTGGTTGGCCCAGGGTCATACAAGGGCTGTCTGGGGGTGCTCACTCTTAACCCCTTCCCAAACTTCTCCATCTTGGTAATACCACCCACCGGTCTAATAATCAACTCCCCTACTGCCCCCAAGTCTTCCAGAGCCTTCCTTAGCACAGGATGCTAGTGGCTGGTGCTGCCTACTAGAAATCAGCCTGATGGCTAAGCTGGAGGGCCTATCACATGCTTTGTGTTATATATGTTTGAATTTCATTTTTCCTACTCCTGGGGATCTCTTGGAGTGGAGAAAAAACTGATAAAGCAAGTTAGTATCATGTGCTGATTTTCTAATTCCAATGAAAATTGTTATAAAAAACATTTTAAAAATGTCTGTTTAAACAAAACCTTAACAAAAACTGAAGGGAGCTTTGGTTATTTCCTAAGAGGTAATTGATCATTTGGACAGAGGGTGTCTGTGTCCATTGTTCCCCCTCCATAAGGAATACTCCAGGGAATGCCCAGGTACAGCCTCTGGAAAGGATTGGGATGATTTTTGCCACCAACAGCACTTGGAGAGTCCCTTGGCTTTGATGACTAGGCCCTGGCTGCTGTGCCCAGTGTTATAAAGGTTAGCCCCAAATGCAGAGGCACCTGGGCTTACAGAATTCAGACTTCTAGAGTTGCCTGGCGTGGGAGAGACAGAGACACTGAGCTGTATTGGCCTCTTTGGGCTTGGGGAGAAGTGGGGAGGACCTACAGGCCTGTGATCAGCTGTGGTTCCAGCTCGGCCTCAGGGTAAGAAAGTCATTGTGGGTTGCGATTGTTCTGGGTCTGATGGGCAGGTAAGTACCTTTGGCCTCTGGGTTCCTTATTGAGGTGCAAAGAGGAAGACCCTCACTCCTGTCTCCTGTTATAGTGAGGGCATCTGTGGTCTTCAGAAAGGAGCACATAGCCATGGGACCTGGAGGATGAAGCCCAGCCAAAGAAGTAAGGTAAGGCCTAGCTGGTGGCTTCACCTCCACCTGCCTGTTCTCCCACAGAAGAGCAGCGTACTGAAGCTCCAGTTTCTCTTTTCTCATATGCCCTCTTTCCATTTGCACCTCGCTCCACTGAGACAGCTGGTGGGAAGTCTGGTTGCATCCATTCCCAGGCCAAATTTGAATGGAGGGAAGCAATGACTGGGAGAGAAGTTTGCCTGGGCAACAAGCAGCAGCAAGATCACTTGCAATATGTGTTTGGTCAACTGTTGGATAAACAGCTGACCCTCTCCAGAAAGCATTGCAACTCCTCCGTACTTCTCTTTCCTTTTCCTTCAAGAGGGAGGAGACAATCCTACATGGTCTGCAGAGGGCAAGGCAGGCATCCTTCAGAGTCAACTCCTTCTCCCCAAGTCATTCCTTCATCACCCTCCCAATCTCCTGGACACAGGGTCTTGCACATTCCTTCTGCCACCGCCCAGCCTCCTCGCTGGTCTGAGTGCAGCCTGCAGGCCACACATGCCTGGACTCAGTGCTGGCAGCCTCCTGTCTATTATTCCTCAGTGCCATGGGTTGTGTTCCCTGGGAAGCAGATTTTTGGAAGGAGATTTACATGCAAGTGTGCTTTTGGAAACCACACCTGTAAGGAAGTGACAGAAGAAGGCTCGGACACGGGGTTGAGCAGCACACAGTTGTACCAGAAGCCTCAGCCAATCCCAGGGAGGTCTGAAGCCAAGTCAGCCCTTCATAGATGTCTCGGATGGAGACAAAGGGCCAGCTTTGGTACCCCTGCCTCATCCAATTGTCCCTGGGGCATATGACCTTGGGCAAGGCAGCTCCAGCCGGCTGAGAGCAATTCCCAGGGAGAGACCCAGACGCTCCCCATCCGCAGGCAGTGCTCCTACAGCCGGGAGGATGAGCACCTCTGTTCTGAAGGGGGGTCTGGGCAGCACTCTCCAGCACCTGTTCCTGCCAGGGACCAGAGAAAGAGGAGCATGAAGCTGTGGCCTCTGGTCCCTCCTGCACTAGGTCACACTTGGCTTTACTAGCCAGGATACAAGGCCAGGGGAGGAGAAAGGAGAGTTTCCAGTGGCTGGACAAGAACAAGCTTCAGCTGGAAGCTGCAGGGCATACCTGGTATGGATATGAGCTGCCTGCCACCTTGGGGATGGAGCCCAGATGACCTGCCTTAAGCCTGAAAGGAGAGTTCCAGCACAGGCAAAGAATTTGTGTGGGAAACACCCCTAACTGGGAGCCAGTTCTGGGATGATGTAACTCTATGACACTTTCACTAGATGCCCGAAGGTGATTATAACCTCATTTTGCTTTGAGCTTCCTGGTGTATTTATTTTTTAAAGCATGGAAGCCTTGTGGGGTCTCCAGAAGGAGCACAGCTGAGAAATGTTCCTGGGAGCTGAGAAATACTGACCAAAGCTACCAGGGATGTCTGCTTACCAGAGACCACCAAGTCATTTCATTGGGTCCAATTTGGTTCTCTGCTCTCTGTTCACTCCCTGGGCATCATTGCCATATATCTTTATTTTTCCATTTCATTTAGAAGCAGGGACAGTGGCTGGTGGCTGTTCTACAACAGAATGGAAGAGAAGTCCTGCTCTCTGCACAGCCAACTCTTCTCAGGCCAAGTTGGGAGTGTGGTTGGCCACAGAGAGGGCAGCAGCGAAAGGTCCTGGGCCTGTGCGCCCAGCCACAAGCACTCAGTGTGTAACTCTAAGCACCCTGTTACCCCTCACCCCAACACTATTGTGCAGAATTAGATATAAGCCCAGCCAGTCATTATCCCCAGACTAACCTCACAGTGCACACACAGGCTGATGCAACCCACAGCCTGCGGCACAGTTAGCTGGCCCCTGACAACAGTGTTTAAAGTGTGGCCAAGGGTGAAATATTGCCTCACTGGTCTGAAAAGGCCTTTGCCACCAACAAAGAACCATTATGATAACAGGAAGGCGCCGAAAGCTAAGCACAGTATAGACAGGAAAGATCTCTCTTTCTCTCTAACCTTCATGAAAAAGAGAGAGGTCTTAACCCTCCAGTGTCCGGCTAATTTCCTAAGCAACACTGACCAAGCGTAATTGTAGTTCCACGCCAGGGATGGCGTCTGTGTGTGTTACCAAGTGGCCTCTGTGGGTGCTGGGGCAGCAGCATGTGGAGCCCAGAGCACCACAGGGGCCTCACAAGCAACTTTTGTCTTTCAAGCCTACTGCTTTTCCCTCATTTTTCATTTCAATCACATCAATCAAACACCTAAATAACCAAATGGCAAATGTTTATTGAAAACCCACTAGGTGTCAAGCACCACACTAAATGATTCAGGGGAGACAAGGGAAAATACCTGTCCTTGAGCTATCTGGAGGGAGAAGATAAACACACATAAGAAAGATAAACTGATATCCCAAGATAGGCTGTCACGAGTGTACCAGAAAGCTGCACACAGTAGGTGTTGTCAAGGTCCAGGGCTGGAACAGACCAGTGAGTGGGTCAGTGGGCCTGGGAATGCTTCCTGGAGGAAAGGGAATGGAAACTAGGTATGAAAGCAGGGACAGGATTCAGATAAGAAGGTGTCCCAGGCAGAGGGGCTTGGCACTATGCCTGGCACACAGTAGGCCATCAATGAATGAATGTTGAATGAAAGAACAAATGTGGTCCACAGCAAAAAAGGCATTTTTGGAGTTTCCAGACAGGCCAACCAGAGAGGTCATCTAGGAGAGAAGGGGGTGGGGGAAATTGAAAATGAAGATGGGAATCAAAGGAAGTCTTGGATCGGGAATTAAAGTATTTGATCATTTATGATTCTCGGTGGGCACAGCCTCTATTGGGGCCATGTGTCAGAATATTTTTTTCCCTCCCTCAATGTGTCAGAATGTTAAAGCTGGCAGGGAGGAGGAGATGAGAACAGGGGCTGTGAACAAAAAAAATTGAGGAAACAGAATGGGAATCGGGAGAGGAAACCTGACAGTCAGAGGCTCAGCAATAAGTCAGCATATAAGGTGACAAAGGTGTGACTTGGGGTGTGGGTGGTGTGAATGGGGAGCAGGAGGGTGTCTTCTATGTACACAGCATGGTAGTGGGTGCTTCACTCACTCTAGTGAAGATGGAAGGATGCATATGAGAGACATTATGGAGACTGATAAAATAAAGATAAATTTGAGGAATCAAATTTGAATGTTGTTGTAGTTGCATTAGATTTAGGTGCAAATGGTGGAAACTGATATCAAATTAGCTCAAGAAAAAAATGGAAGTTTTTGGCCCATGTCACTAGGAGATGTAGGAATACTTCTTGCTGTAGGCATAGCTCCATCCAAGGGCTCCGATGATACCATCTGAGCACTGACTCTTTCAGCGTCTCTCTCAGCCTAGCTTCACTCTTCATGCAGGTGGGCAGGCAAGAGTGTCCTAGGCAGCCCCAGACTCATCCTCCCAGCCAGGGAACACAGTCAGGCTTTCCCATTAACTCTGGTAGGAAGGTTCCAGGAAAGACTGATTGGCCAGGCCATGGTCAGGAGTTCATCCCTGGACCCATCGCTGTGGCCCAAGGAATGGAGTTCTCTGACTGACCAGATCTCCACTTTGTGCGCCTCCTCTGGGGCCATGTGAGTGACAGGACACATGCACCATGGTAGACAGTGAGACTGCAAAGAGAAATGGAGCCACTCTTGCTGGAAGGAGTGAGACAGAATATCACATGGGACACTCAAAAATTCTAGCTACTACAGTTCTCTGCTGGGGCCATTAACACAGATATGCAAATCAGGGATTTAAGGTCCAGGCAATGACAGTATTAGGAATGTGGAGCGGAATGTGGCTGGGACAGAGCTGGGGGTGGAAACTTGCCCCTGTGGAGACAAAAGGCCTGGGTGAGAGGGGTCATGGAGCCTCTGCCCCCTGGAACACTCAACCACCAAAGGGATTTCCACCTATTTCTGCTGACCCCAATGTCCTGAGCCAACTCAGGTCCTTACAAAGCTGGAACCAGTGAGCATAACCAGTGTAGACCTGCTCAGAGAGGAGGCTGACCACAACTCTGGGCTTTTGAGGCTGAAGTTCCAACCCTACTTACCTCACTGACCCAGCCCTTCACCACTGAGATTAATACCTAATATCTCAGTGAGTGCCATCCTATCACCAAAAGACTCCCCAGCTCAGGCAAGGGCCACCTTGGACCTGCTGAAACCACATGCTGGTCTTTGGCTGAGATCTGTTCTCTGCCCTCACCGTGAGAGCAGGTGCAGGTAGCGACCTAGACAACATTGGAGATGAAGTACTACCTTGAGGAGACCCAGCCCTGCAGTCACTGTGTACCCTCAGCGAACCTCATCACAGGGTTACCTATGAACATTTCACTTTCACAGGCAACCCAAAGGTAACCGAAACATCCCCAGGCCATCTTCCTGTGGATCCATGTGAATTCAAAAGAACTTCAATAGGCCAGACACAGTGGTTCACACCTGTAATCCCAGGAGTTTGAGGTTACAGTGAGCTGTGATGCCACTGTACTCTAGTCTGGGTGATAGGATGAGACCCCGTGTCAAAACAAAACAAAACAACTTCAATAACCCAAAGTTCATGTTCTTACTCTACTTGTCTACATGTCCATGAACCAGTCCACTGATTACATCAATAGCATATTCCCTGCTATTCCTTTATTTCTCTGGTTTTCTCTTATTGATGGAGTATGGAGGGTACCATACTGCTGTTTGGGTTGTCAGGGCTCACCACAGAAACACCAGCATCTCCAGGGTGCTGGTTTCACGCAACAGTTGGGAGCATCGTCTTCTCCCCAGCTCTGTGCCACACGTTGCCACCAGGACCCCACAGCAGCAGGATGTGTGCTCTGTCTTATGAAGTCCCCCATGAAAATAACTTTTTAAACTTTTTCCTCCAAACTCTTTTTCTATAGGGGCTGAAAACAACACTGAGGGCCAGACTGAGGGAAGACACATCTCACCCCTCCATTGTCCTTCTTTCACTCTCCTCAGGCAGAGATAACAAACAAGACTGAAAGCCTCCATGCATGTCACCTGGTGCTAACAGACCCCTGGAAGGGTCACTGCCCCCACCTCTGCTCTAAGCACCATCCACAGACAAAGCTGCCTAGCAAGGCTCCCCACCATGCTGACCACAGAACTGGAGGCAGCAATTCTGAACCATGCTGCTGAGAGCTTGCGAGACCTAGCAGCAGCGGCAGTGGACCCAGATAAGTCAGCACAGGTAGCAGAAAGATGCATGCTGATGACCACACCTGGCTGAGACCCAGAGCCAGGCAAAGGCAGGCTGGGGCCACAGATGGACCTGACTGTGTTATGGACTTGTGCTCCTCTATTAAATGACACCCTTCAGTCCTGTATCCAATCACTGTCAGGTCCTATCAGGTTCCCCCCCCGCAATCCCAACACTCTAAAAAACCCATTTATTCTTCCCATACTGCTTCCTCCTCCTTCTTCCCTGTAGAGATGCCCCTTCAAGACCCAGCTTAGCCCCACCTCTTTCCCAAGTCACCTCCTGGTCACCTCACCCACTGTAAATGTTCCTTGGTCTCTCTCCCTCCTGCATCATGGTCAATTAATCACCTAATCCACCTAGAGATCTCTCAAATTTCTTCTCTCCTCTCTACCCTTGCTCAAGTTCCCTCCATATCTTGTCTTATTACTGCTCTTTTCCTGCTCTTCCTGCCTTCTGTCTTTCCCCCTTCAATCTATTCTCAACACCACAGTGTTCATTCCAAAACACAAATACAAGCATGTCATGTGTCTGTCTAAACTCTTCTATAGTAGCTAACAATTATTAAATGCTTATTGCATGCCAGGCTCTGTCCTAAGTGCTTACATGAATTAATAAAACTTGTTTAAATCTCCCAGCTACTGTAAGAAGTAGGCATTTTTCTCCCATTTTATAAATGAGGAAACTGAGGCCCAGAGAGGTTAAGTAATTTGCTCAAGGTCACACACTAGTAAGTGGCAGAGTCAGATTGTGAACTCAAGCCTCTGGGCTTTAAATTCCACACTGTCAAGCAATACACTGTGATTATGCTGCTTCTCAACTGTTCTCCACAGCTCTCCTTAGCACTCAGGGCACTCTTGTGTTCCAGCTCCTGCCCCCTCTCTCCCTAGACTCAACTATTTTCACTTGCCCACATGTAATCTCTACTACCCCCAGCGGTGTGCTAGTAAATGTCTTACAATTACACTCTGGAAAATAAATGCCTGATTTGCAGCATTTGCCAATGTCTGTGGTGTAAATACTCCCACCATGGCCGATCTCAAGCTATGAATGTGACATTACTGAACACAGAGTTGGGAACAGATGTGCACGATTAGGCTGGCTCCAATACACTGCTGACTCTATCCATCTATCACCCCTCCATGACTCTGCTCATCAAGGGCAGAGTACCTTGGACCACATACCACCCAGCCACCTGATCACATGTGGATCTGGAAAGTGCCACTGAAAGTCCATATTCATTTCCTCATGTGTACCACCTACCACTGATGGTCTGAGAGCAGGACTAAAGGCTACTGCCATTCCCATATAGGATCCAGTCCCCTGCTTGCCACAGCCCCTGCCCTTGCCTACCCAGAACATTCAACCCCACAGCAGTTATGTCTCCACTTCTCAATCCACCCATACTTTCAGGGACCCATCTCTTCTCATTCCTTCCTGAATATGGAAGTCCTACAGGAACCTCCCAGGCAGCAGCTCTCGGGCCTCGTTGATCTTCTTTCTCCACAGACCTAATCCTTCCTCCATGGTCCCAACCTCTGTGACTGCCACTGCCACTCATCCCGTCAGCCATGCCAGACACATGGAATGATCCACTACCTCCCCTCCTCTCCCACCCACCCCAAGCACCAAGCCCTGCAGAGTCCACCTTTGCGGTATCTGTGGCACTCATCTCCTCCATCCCCACGATCCAGTCTCTATGGCGGTTGTCACCACTCTTTTCTTGAATTACTGCCACAGCCTCCCACCTGGATGCCTCTGCTCCAGCCCATTCTCTGCTTCCATCACTGCTGGGAGACCTGGCTCCCCGTGACACAGGGCCTGCCACTCCTGCTCCTCTCTCCTTGGCACTCAGGTAACTCAGAGTCTTTGCCTCTTACCCTGGCTTTCACACTGGCACTGAGTCCTTCAGTTTGGGGGACCTAGTCAGAGTCTTTCTTCCCTTCAATTTTGGTCTCCAACACTCCTTTGGGCTCTGACCCTGCCCCTGATTCAGTGTCTCTGCCACCTGGTGAGAGATGTCCCCTCAGTCTGGGTCCAGAGGTATCCTCTTACCTGTTCTAACCCAGGCCTCATCAACAGTCCTGGGGGAAAGTGTCCACCTACCTGCAACACACCTGTGTGTTTACATCTCCTGTCCAAGCAGGAACTCACTCTAAAGCCAGACAGCCCTCAGGATTGAGCTGTCCCCACTCAGAGGCCAGAGAATCTCCCTAAGCTCAGGACAAGCTGGAACAGACATCCTGGGGGCTATTCCCAGGGGAAGCAGCTATAGGTGGGTCACAGCTCAGTAGCCAGAACCCTGTATTTTCCTCCAACTCCTAATTAAAGACCAGGTGGTTTACCCAAGGCAAGTACTTGCTTTCCTTTTGTGTGTCCCTGGTGTAATAACGTGCGATAACCACACCCCTGAGTGTGGCTTTGGAGTGACATTTTCTTGTCAATTAAGTATTTAATATGGTATTACCATATAAACCATATACACCATATACCAATGGCCAGTTTTCACAGGCTCACAAATGAATGTTAGGACCATGGCAAATTTCCCTATTCTTAGTTATTCTGAATCTTGGGCTACCTAGGGGCCGTCTCTATGAGCACCAGTCAGCATTTCTTTTTTTAAAACTACTCTACTGAAGTGTGCTTGATAGGTAGAAGGCTGTACATATTTAATGTATACAACTTGAGGAGTTTGGAGGTTATCATCTATGAAACATCAACACCATCCACCATGGCCATAAACACATTCGTTGCCTCCCAAAGTTTCCTTCCACCCTATTTATTATTATATTATTAAAATAGGACTTTCTTAGCAAATGTTAAGTATACGATACGGTATTGTCAGCCATAGGCACTATGCTGTATGGTGGAGCTCCAGAACTCACTCATCTTGTAGCACTGAAACTCTGTACTCTGTATGCTGTGTCACTTTCCCTTCCTTCTTCCCCAATCCCTGGCAACCATCATTCTATGCTCTGCTTCTATGAATTTGACCAGCATCTTTAAATGCAGTGTCAGTTCACAGAGACGTGTGGGACAATCAGTTCACAGAGCAACTACTGCAAACATAGAGCTTCCTCAGAGGAGGTTCCGTCTTCATAACTGAGCCGTCAAACAGCACTGGTGACCCTTCCAGAACCACGTGAGCCAATGAATTAAAAGCACTTCAGAGAAGTGAAGATTTGGAGCCAATGTATGAGGAGTAGGGGCTGGGGAGTCACTGCCATGGGCAGTCTCAGAGATGGTGTGTGTGGTCATGACTGAGCTGCCAGTGTCCTCGCCCCAGGCCAGGAGGCCAGAGTGCCCAGAAAGGGGACAGCCAGAGCTCTCTAAAGGTTCATCTTCCCAGATGAATCTTCTTTTTGACTACAGGAACTTTGGTCTCTCCTGCTGTCTGGTCCACTGACCTCTGCCCAGAGCTGGCACTGGCTACAGGGCACGTCTAGCCTGAGGCTGAGTCTGCCTGCCCACACTCCCGACTCCTTCTTCTTTCTCAGAGCCTTCTTCAAGTTATTTAGATAACCACAGGGTCTCCTCCACCTCCATGGTATCAGCTGTAATCTTGTCATGATAAACCAAACGTGCAGGATCTTTTCAAGTCTGTCTGTTGGAGGTTTCCAGGGAATTTATCTAGTGCTTATCTGATTAATTGGGGCCAATTCACTAAGCTCCCAAGTAATGGAATCTGCTTTAAGCTTTAAGACATTGAAACAAAGAAACTTAGACAAAGATAGCTGAGATAAAAATTTATAGTACAACAAAGACTATGTTGTAGAGGCTGTCAGAAAGAGAAAAAGTTCAGGACAGAATTTCTATAGCCATGAGGGTGGGGATGAGGGCAGGTTATTCAATCCCAAATGACAAATATGTAACATAGTGAAGAGAGGGCCTCCTTTTCTATTTAACTAGCCAGCATATCATTGTTTTTGACATAGTTGACTGATTTTGAATCTGGTACAAGACTCTATCAAGATCCATCTTAAACACGAGAAACTAAGAACAGTAGGTACCTAGGCGGGGGTGGGGGAACTGGGCAGAAGAGGACAAGGCTGGGAGAAAGCGTTTTTACTGTATAAGAGTTTAGACTTTTTCAGTTTTGAACCATATGAATTAAATTCAAATAAATGAAAACTAAATGAAAAATCCATATGAAGGTTTATTTATTCTGCTATTTTGAAAAATAAATATAACATCCAAAACATTTCAATTAAATAGATCTTCTGAAATTTAGAGGTTATAAAAGTGTACTTTTATATACTTTTTCTACACCTAAATTTCCAGGTGTAGACAACATCATTTATCAAAGTGCTCTGAACCCCTTGGTTTGTTCTCTGCCTTAGTCTAGATAAGCCTTAGTTTAAGGACAGGCATGTTGCAGGGTTGGTGCCCTTCTGGCTTTGCTGAGGTCCACTCTGTGAAAATCAGTGTGACGCACTGGGACTAGGTGGCGAGCAAGTGGCTATTTGCAAGGCTGTGGTATTAGAGTCAACAGCTAGGGCAGCAACTGATAACCCTATTTGCAGAGAGACACTCTACTGGAGAGGCCAAGTGCCAACAAGGGAGGCTGGCGGAAGTTCTGCCCAAAAAACGGGGGTGGGGGGGGAGAGGGGGAGAGAGAGAGAGAAAGAGAGAGAGAGAATGAACACCAGCCAAAAGAGCAGGTATACAGACAGGAGGAAACAGAGGAATCCAATGCCAAGGATGAGATAAGTAAAGAAAGAAAATTGTGTCCTGATGCGTTTGTGCTGAAGGCATGAGGTGGAAACCTATACCACCCATGTGGACAAGTCAGAGAAGCACTGGCTGCTGAGAGCTGAGCTGAAATGTGTCTATGGGAGACTGCCAGAAAAACACCATCACTCACCCATTCTTTAAGGGGATGTGCAAAACCTTGGAAAAATGGAGAAGTTAAAACCAGAGCTAAAAGTGTGATATGGTCACTCAGAGGGAGAATGCATAAACAAAATATGAGAGGACTGTGTAGAAGGAAGAAGTTTAATTAAAAAGACAGCAGAGATGAGAGATTTGATTTCAGCCATGCAACCATCCCCGGGCCACTGTGTGGAAGTAGAGATAGGGCAGTCCTCAGGAAGGAGGGCCGGAGGGGCTCCTCGGGGCCTCTCATTTCATAGGGATAAGGTATCTGGCAGCCTCCCAGACAAACAGGGCTCTGCCTGAAAGAGACACCGGTGCCCCTCAAGCCATAAAATCATTCTTCTGGTCCCTAGCAGGCACTGATTCTGCGGTAGGTCACCTGAGGGGACTGAACAGATGAAAACAACCCCTTCTAGTTCAAAGGCCATCTCTGCCACCCTGCTCAAGGACAGCAGGCTGTAAGATCTGAGATCTGAGTGTCGCCACCCTGGTCCCCAAGGGCCTTTAAGCACTGGCTGGAAAAGGCCCTGGAGCTTCTAGGTTCTGCCGGGTAAGGTCTGCGCACACACTTCCAAGACAAGCAGAGAGAGCCGGCTCTGTAATTTCTTAACCCTGGGGGAGGAGACAGAATGAGCAGCAGACCATATAACTTCCCAAAAGCACAGCTGGCAAGCACACCCACACCGTTAGTCTGCAACTCCCTGAGCTAATTAAAAGGCAGAGCAATGGGAATTTCTGGATTGCTGCATAAGCATCTCTTAGGGAAAATATGTTTAGGGGATTGCAAAGCCAGGGCTCCGTCTTCACTTCTAAGAGCCAAGTTGGACACAGATGATTACAGTTTAGGACTAAATATGTGTGTAGGAATGTGTGAGTGTGTGTGAGTGATGGGGGTAGAGAAGAACTCGGCCAGAGAGAACTGCACTGTGAGAGAAACAGCAAAAGCAGGCTAAAATCTTCTCTTTGATTCCCCTTGAGGATAGAACAATAGGCAAAGGGCTTAGATTGCACCATGAGAGTGTGGCCAATGGAGAAAAAAACCCTCCAAACTAGAAGGGAGTGTTTTAGCATTTCAATCTCTGGGAGGTGTTTTCCTCTCTTCCTTTCCAAGTTTAAACAATTATTATTTGATATTAACCCTGCTTGGAACCAGAAGAATAAGCCAAATCAACACCAAGATTTTTTTACTGCCTTATGAATCTACAAAAAGGAAATTTTTTTTCTCTTCCTTATAATAACATTCTATCAAGTTTGGTGCAGAAAACCTAAAGCACTTTCATATCTTGGATTGGGGGTCCCAGAGGGGACCTGGTTAGCAGGCGGCCCCCAGGAGATCTGCCCACTTTGTGGACCACGAGGAGAGTTATTTGATGAGGGTGTTGGGAATGTAGCGGAGCTGCAGAATGTCAGATGAAACCCTAACACCAAGGAAGAGGACAAAGGCAGCAACCCCCTGTCTCTCCCCTAGGGAGGACCTGGTGGAGGCTAGACTTTATCCTGGGACAGTGATGGACTGCACTCTCTAGGCTTATGAGAAAGAAAGGAAAATGGCTTTTGAGCAAAATACAGGGGGAGGGAAGGTGGCTCAACTATCAAGACTTGGCCAAGACTCTACTGGGAATCGATCCCAAGTCCTTGGCCAAGAAGATTCTAAGTTGAAATGGCAAGAGAACACTGTGAGGCATCTAACAGAAAAGCTGTGACCCTGGTGGGGGAGAGCCCTTCCCTGTCCCAGCTGTGGGGACTACCAAAAAGGAAGTGCAGCATTAGCAATGGCAGAGGCAGTGAAGGCTGATGCTGGCCACCAAGAGATAGGGGAGACATCCCATGCCTCTGATTCTGGCCTCGGGAAAACTTGAATGGTTGCTAAAAAACTGTGAGGCTCCTGGGACTCTGTAGGTTGAAGCTGGGCTATGCCTTCACTGGGCTTGGGGTCATTGTCCCTGTGACTCTACTAGGATGAAGCTCAGAGGAAAAAAAATTTTTGTTGCCACTATGTTACTGCTTTCTGACAGTGTTCCTCATGCAGGCATGGGGGGGTGTTACATATAGGATGGCATTTAACCTGGGAGCATGGCCGTGAACACAGAGGGGGCAGGAATTACCTATTTTCAGTGATAAAGAAACTAATCTATCCAAATTCCAGTTGGTAGGAGGACTAGCCATAAGCAGGGAGTTATGGGGGATGGAGGAAAGACATGGAGCTTTGGGGTGCAGCCTTCACCCCCATTTTTCTAGAGAATTAACTAAGTGCTATTAGCAAATTGTGTTTCAGGACCACAGATGGCAGCACAAGAGCATCACCTGGGTGCACACACCCCCATTTAGTTCTTCTGTGCCAATGGTGTCATCTCTCACCCTTCACACCTAGCCCAGGCTCTCAGTGGAAGCTCTGAGGAACTTCTAGGATGTGCAAGACCACTGCACCATACCTTTCGTGCTGGTATGTGAAATCAATTCTCTTCATTCCCAAGGCCAGTCCTCACCTGCTACTAATAATACTAGCTAGTGTTTATTAAGTGCTTACTATATCCTTGGACTGTGTTCTCATTTTATCCTTATAACAACCCTATAAGGTTATATATTTCTATTATTATATCCATTTTATTGATGAGGAAACTGAAAGAAGCTGAAATAGGAAACAGTAAGACGAAGTGACTTTTCCTGAGATCACACAGGCAATCTAATTCCAGAGCCCATCCCTATTGTCATCCTCCCAGGGTTGTGTTCTTGAACACTGTATGTGGAATGAAGGCAAAATGGTAAGAGACGTGAAACTTCATAGGACAAGTTGGCACATGAAGCCATCAGGGACCTGGAAAAGTCATTTGCTTTAATGCCTAGGAATTGAGAGTTCTGTTTCCTATTAGGATTCTACTGCTCACTACTACCTGCAAAAACTAGGACAGGTTATATAACTTCTCCATGTTCCTTTTTCTTTTCCCAGTGCAACAATTAAGTGAACCAGGCATTGTGAGCAGATTTGGGATGGTTAAAATTCCCTGAAGTTGCTAAGGAAAAGAAGTCATAAATTAGCATGTCTGTTTAGTTTTCTGAATTGTGTGGTGCTGTGGCCCAGATGAGAGAATCACAGACTTGAGAGCTGCCAGGGACCTGTAGATCTTAGAGTCCATGTTCTGCAGGACCTTCAATATTTTATCCAGGTGAATGCCTTATGCAACACAAGAATCCTTCCAACCACATTCCTGAGATGGTGCTAGGCTTTTTAGGGCCATGGAGCATTTTGGGTCACCAGGAAGCCATCCATTCTCTACAGCACACCCTTCCTTTCACCAAATGTACCCAAATACAGCACATCTTAGTGTTTTCCAAAGCTGCTTCTTACATTGCACCATGTTCATCTCCTCCCATGAGAGACTTTATTTCTGCCATCTGGTGAGGATGGAGTAAATCATATCCCACTTCCTCATGGCAGCCCTTGACATGAAGGTGAGTTGTTGTGCCTCCCATAATGCTCCTTTTACAGGCTAAACTGTCTCAGCTTCTTCAGCTACTAGTCATTTGATTTCATTCCCATAGCCCTCACCATCCTTATCACTCTTCTCTGAATGTGCTTGGGTTTGTCAGTTGTTCCCCTTGAAATGCCTAGTCTTCCATTGATAAATACCCATTGACAGTTATTTACTGAGTGTCTACAGGAAGACAGCAGACACTGAGAAGCCACAGAAAATGTCATAGCCTCTGCCTGGAGGGTCTTGCTGTGTTGGGATGGGAGGGGGGTTACTCTCAAGCAATTGCAATATGGTATGGAAATGTTCTCCAGTATCATCCAAAGGTGATATTATTTTTCTTTTTGAACATCATTATGAACTTGTGGATTTTCAACAGGATTCATGTGTTTCTACCCTTTTTAGTTATTTGTACTCATGTTCAAGTGGTCCCATTTGTGGCCAGTAGCAGCCTTGATAAGTTGACCTCTGAGTCTTATTGACATGACCTCAGGAATCTCTGACAGTTTCCTTGCTATCCGGTATGTCATGATGTTTCAGGGTCACTGTGTGCAATTCCTGCTCCAGACCAGAACCATCCATTTTACCAAGGATTCCTGGTTCCATTCAGTGGGAAATGGTATTTCTTCTAATTCAGCAGTCTCCAACGTTTTTGGCACCAGGGACCAGTTTCACGGAAGATAATTTTTCTATGAACAGGGGTTGGGGGGATGGGGTGTCATGGGTCAGGGAATGTGGCACGGAGCTCAGGTGGTGATTTGTGGCCCATTTCCTAATAGGAACCCCTTGGCCCAGGGGTTGGGGACCACAGTCCCCTATGACAGGGGTAATCCTGAGGGGTCTGAAGGCTGAAAGGATGAAGGAGCTGACAGGTGTAGGCGTGCGTGTGTGTCTGTGTGTGTGTGTGTGTGTTTGGATGCTGAAAAGTGCATTCAAGAGGAGAGAAAGAGAAAGAAGGACCAGTTCTGTAAACTGCCAGTGGTTTGGAACTAGGGTCCGGGTTATGGATCAGTGGAGGACAAGAGATAGGGCAGAGAGGTCAGCAGGGGCCAGATCACGAAGGACACTTTGTGTGACTACGTTGAGGGCAACGGGGAGCCACTGAAGGCTTTTAAGCCAGAGAGTGAAATTTGGATTTTAGGAAAAATTACTCTGATTGCAAGTTGTGGAGAGGATTGGAAGCAGATATGAGACTAGAAGCAGAAGATGCCATGGCCACATCAGGGCAAAGCAAAGCAGGCCTCTAACCTTCCTTATTTTGGAAGCTGAGCTTCTATCAGTGCTGTCTGTTGGTGAAGCTGTACTGGCAGCCCAAAGTCACTCTTGTTTCACATTCAGCTCAGGGGCAACCTCTTCCATAGAACTAGCAATGTTAGCTCTTTCCTAGCATCTATCTGTGCAACCAACTGTTTTAGATTTAGTCTTGTTAGTTTCAGCCCCTCCTTTTAGGCTATTGAAATCTTTATGCATCTTGAAACAACCCCTTTGTTTTTCCTTAATGGGAAATACTGTAAGATTTGTTGATGGGCCATGGATAGCCATCAGTAGTAGTGACAACACTGACTACTCAATAAGGCAGCCTGGTATTTTGCCTCTCTAGGAAATTGATCTGTTTAAGGAACTAGAATCAAGATTGACTAGAAGATTGACAGGTTAATCAGAAGAACAACTAGCTTTAAGGTTTTTGCTTACAGACCCCAAAAGCATGGAGGGAGGAAACTATATGCCTTTCTAATGTTTCTTCCTTTTGACTAAAAGATCCTCGAGTTTGAATCTACAATCCACAGGGACGGTGTTACAAGTCTTCAGGTAGCTGAAGGTCACAGTCGTTCAAACCCAATCATTGTGGCACTTGACAATATCAGAAGCCTTAAGAGAATTTCATAGGTGAAAAAATATCTTACAAGCAAATGAATGCTTAACAAAAGCTTCTTTATGGAGCTGAACTAGTTCAGAACATAAACATTGTTCCTGGAGACCGGACAGGCGATAGGAAATGGGAGGCTCCTATAGGGTGGGGTGGTGAGCCACAGGATGGTTTCCTAGAAAATCAGGGTCCTCCTCTGCTGGGACCTAATCCACTTGGTCTCTGGTCAGAACTTCTTCCCATGGCCCCATGAAACCTGGTGGCTGAACCCTGCTCAAAGTCTTAGACCAGGCTCTAGCTGTGCAATCGCTCAGCACACGGTACTTATCAAGTCTAGGACCAGCTTTCCCCATGGTGTTGGGACTTGGCAGTGAACTGGGTCCAGAGCCCTGTCCCCAGCTTTACCAGCATATGCTAGCTCAGTCCATCCATTCCCCACCCCAGCCACCACATCTCCTTTTCTCTTGTCTTATTTTTCCTTGATATTAACACTTAAAAGGAAAAAACCAAACAAACAGAACAGCACTGTACTTCTAGCCAGCTCACCCTGCATCTCCTCTGGTGGACTCAGGCCCTGCACTCAACTTTTTTCCCACAGCTTTTCCCTTGACTCCTCTCTTGAGTCCCCACCTCAATTTCTATGATATGATGCTTTCTTAGTAGCCTCGATTCTTAAGCCAAATGCCGCTACTGAAACATCGGAGTCATCAGATGAGCAAGAACTTCACTGGAGTTAAGAGTAACAATGAGCAACTCCAAAATGTGCTCCTCGGGGAGACACTATGTAAGCCTTTATCTACTTTTCAAACAACAGGCAAATGAGCATTTCTTAAAAGAGGACAAACCAACCAAACCATGTGCATTTTGCTCCAAACCCTGATACTTGTTGCCCAAGCTGGAAAGGGAGCCCCGCACAGCCTGTACTGAGACACTTGACTGTCTCCCAAGCCCTTTCCCTGTGGTCTAACAAATCTCTCTTGGACAAAGCCATGGCCTGAAGTTATCCCGTTCAGGAGATTGGATGGCAAGAGCTTCACTAAAGCTGTCAATGGGAGAATACTTTTTTAAAGAGCATTTTCTATAGCTTTCTACCCAATTTCTCACACATCTTCAATGACATCTGAACAGCTTTGTTGAAGAGAAATATATTTCTCTGTGTCTGGGTTACTCAAATTACCTCTCTTTCTTGCCAGGAAATTCCAAATCTGGCAAGAAAAGCCCCAAATAAAGTCCCACACAGCAGGAAAGAAAAGCCTTGCTGACACACAGGACTTCCAGAGGATTAAACACAAACCACATTTTCTTAAAAAGAAACAAAAACAGAATAAACTAAAATAAAAGCTTACTCTGGATACCCACTTTCAGAGAAGACACTAAGCCATCAGGGAGTTGGTTCACATTAGCAATTTAGTGCCTTCACTTTGAACATACCACCAACGGAGCAATTGCTGCTCCAGGCAAATTGAATTGAGTGTAACATCCCTTAGCCCCAGCATCTTTCAACGCCAGTGAACTTACCCAATGACAGTGAGCAGGTGACTCGTGGTGCTGATGCTTTGCCTGTCCTGGGCTGAGGCGCCATACAAGAGGGGACTCAGGGGAGCCTCACGTACCCTCAGCCCAGGGACAGCTGTCACAGCTGAGCCGCAGAGCCTGGGGCGCCCCCTCTCCTCTCCTGAGAGGCAGGCACGCTCCAGGCTGCCCAAGTCTCTACCTGCTCTGGCTTAGAGGCGGCTGGTGAGTCGCAGGTGATGTGGTCAGGTCCAGGAGGTTTTCTGTGTGATGCTTCATACCACAGGGCACTTCCTTTCCCAAGCTGGAAGAATGAAGGGAGTTTCTTAGGCGATACATGTTAAAAAAAATTTTCTATGTGTATTCAGAAGGTGCATTGCAACATTAAAAGGGAAATAACTAGGGGGAAAAATCACCTGCGAATTGGGGACTGATTTGAATTATTAATACATTATGGTATTTCCATATAATGGAGTAAAAAAGAGGAGGATCTCTATTTGCTGCTCTGAAAAGGTCTCTAACATAGACTGCTGGGTGTGGGGGGAAGCAAGTTGCAAACAGTATTTTCAGTAAGGTCCAAATCACGTTTATTTTTGTATATGCTTAGGAAAATGTCTGCAGCAATTCACAAGAAATTTGGAACAGTGGAGAATCTGCACTTTTAGAATTTTCTTTTTTACTCTGTGTACATACATAGTACTTTTATAATAAAAGGAGTTTTGAAAAAATCCTTTCTTGCCTAATGAAAAGTATTCTTGTCAGCTAGCCAGGAGCTTCCAATAAACAAAAGGTCTCCATTGGCAATCAAGCTACAGTGAATAATTTTAAAAAGAGAACCTCAACTTCCTAGAAAAGTATCTAGAACAACAGATCTCTGTGAGGCTAAGGGAGGGAGGTGTCCTCTGCAGGTAGATTCTGATACAGCCCCAAGCTGAGAAACATTAACTAAACATACTGCATATTAAGTTTATAAATTTTATAGACTAGAAAGTTTCAACATATAAAGTAGAGAATATAAATGTACCCACCACCAAGCTTCATTAATTAACAGCTAATCCTGTTTCATACCTAACCCACTCCCTGCTCTCCTCCCACCCCTATAAATGCCATTTTATCTCAAGTATTCCTATAAGTTAAGGACTGTCCCTTTTAAACATTACCACAATACAATTTAGATATGTCTTTAAAAATTGTTAATAATCCTTTTATATCATTAAATATCTAATAAGTATTCAAATTTTCAAATAAGACCTATAGAGTATATTTTGTTTCTATGTCTATTATGTCCATTTTAATCTATAGGGTTCTCTCCCTGTTTTTTTCCTTATAATTTATTAGTTGAAAAAAAGTCATTTGTCCTGTAGAGTTTCCCACATTCTGGGTTTTGCTGATTATATGTTTGTGATATTTTTTAACATGCCCTTCTGTCCTATTTCCTGTAAATTGGTAGGTAGATCTAGACTTAGTCTGATTTGAGTCTAATTTTTTCACAATAATACTTCATAGGTGGTGTCTTGTACTTCTGTCAGGAAATACATAATGTCCTGTATCTTTCTGTTTGAGACATTAGCTGCCCTTGATAATTATTATGGGTTGAATTGTGCTCCGCCAAAAGATATGTTGAACTTCTAACCACTTCCCCATCCCAGGCCTGTGATTGTGACTTTATTTGGAAATAGGGCTTTACAGATGTAATCAGGTTAAAGTGAGTATACCAGATTAGAGTGGGCCTTAACCCAGTCCTTATAAGAGGAAAATTTGAACTCACATAGACAGGGGGAGAAAATGGCTATGTGACCACAGAAGCAGAGACTAGAGTGATGCATGTATGAGCCAAGGAATGCTAAGAATTGTCTGAAAACACTAGAAGCTAGAAGAGGAAAGGAAGAATCCTTTTCCAGAGGCTTCATAAGAGCATGGCCCTGCCAGTACCTTGATTTCAGATTTCTAGGTTCCAGAACTGTGACATAATATATTTCTGTTGTTTTAAGCCACCCAGTTTGTAGCACATTATGGCATCCCTAGGAAACTAATATAATCCTTGTTGCCTAGAACCATTATTTCTCTAAAGGCTTGCAAAATGGTAATATTTTTTCTTAATTATTAGATGGAATATTTCTATAAAAAGAAACACCCCTTCCTCTACTATCTGGTTACCCTGAGGTTCAATTTATATGGAAAAGGTAGATTCTTCCTCTTTACTTTCCTGTCTTCAGAATAATGAGTTTATTCTCTAGTATCATTGAAAGGTGAACAATAGAATTTCTTTTTCTTTTTGAGCATCATTATGAACTTGTGGATCTTCAACAGGATCCATGTGTTTCCATCATTTTTAGTTATTGTTATTCATGTTTAAGTGGTCCCATCTGTGGCCAGTAGGAGCCTTGACAAGTTGACTTCTAAGCCTTGTTGACATGACCACAGGAATCTCTGACATTTTCCTTGCTATTGGTATGTCATGATGCTTCAGGCTTCTCATGTTCAATTCCTGTTCCAGACCAGAATCATACACTTCACCAAGGAGCCCTGGTTCCATTTAGGGGGAAATAGGATTTAGAAACTACAAACTGGCACCAGGGGCATGCATTGCATTTGATTGGTCATTGTTTCTAGGTCTTATCAGTGGACAGAACTAGGAAATAGATTTTTTAAAACAAGAAAACATATCATTGGTTTACATGCTTATTTTCCATTTAAATTTAAAATTGTAGAATTTTTACCAAATTTTTAAATTTTATATTTGCATTTCTTGTCTTATGGTGAAAATCTTGGTTTCCATCAACACTAGCATAATTACTTATTTGCTTTATCCTATAATATATACTAATAGCTTCAGGATGATAATACCAATATTATTACGAACAATATGATTCCTAAAATGTTTAAGAATTTTTCTTGGAGTTCCTTTTGGCTTAGGATAATCTCGTCCTGTCTCTTGTTGCAGCCGTAGTAGCAACCCCTCCTCCCACCTCCTCCTGGCGTCCAGCCACCTGGCATTTCTGGCTCCTCCAACAGGCCCCACTTCTCTGGCCTCAGGGATTTTCCCTACTGTGCACTTTTCGTCAACCCTTCTTTGCTCAGCTAAACCTTACTCATCCTTCAGTCTAGTACTCAGCTATTCCTCGAGGGATGTCTTTCTGAAGGTAGCACCTCCCTTGCTGTTGTTCTCATCATACCACTATGTAATCACATGTTTAATTATCAATCTCCCCACAATATGCAGCCTCTTGAGGAGGGAGGGGTGTTTGACTGTCTTAGTTGTTGAAAACCTCAAGCCTTGGTGTGCGGTCATGGTAGGGGTTAATTTTCTGACTCTAATCTCAGGTTCTGATACTTGGCCAACATCAGAAAAAAAAGTTAAGGAGGAAAGCAAGATGGGGGGAGGTATGGGGCAGGCAAGCAGCCTTCTAGCTGTCAGATTTTATTGCATAAAACTTTGAGAAAATGTAAGTGTTGAATTTTTGGCAATTCACTTTTTGTACAGGAAGCAGGATGAGGAGAGACTATCCAATAGTTGAGTTAACAGAACCATTAGAGTAGCAACAACTTCTAACTGAGACGTGCAATCCCTGAGGGCTGTGCATATGGCCAGAGGCAAGTCTGTCTGCTAACCAGTTCCCAGTCTGCTTCCTCCCTTCATTTGCTCACAACTATTTATTAAGCTCTGCTCCATGCCAGACACTGTTCTCGATCCTGGAGAACAGGGTAGAGAACAAAAGGAAGCTCCTGACCTCATGGGGCTTACATTCTAGTGGGAATGACAGTTACCAACTAATAGGCAAATATAGTGTGAGTCAGTAGGACATGGGTGGAAGGCAGGATAATAGAGCAGGGCAGGAGTGAGAGAAGGGCTGTTTGGATACTGGGGTCAGAGAAGGCCCCTCTTTGAGGAAACCTGCTTGAAGAAGAAAGTGAGCCACCCAGATACCCAGGAGAAGGGCATTCCAGGGCAGCATTCGTCATGTTGACAGAATGTTATTAGAAACCTGAGCCTCTTCCTTCAGTGCTTTGAAGTAACTGCTTAGCATCTAAGTTGTTCAGGAAATGAGGACAAACTTACCAATGCACGTACTACTGGATGGCAGGCATTTGGCTGAAGCATTTTACGGCAAGGGAATGGCAGCTACAATATCCTCCTCCAGCCCTGGAAATGTCTTCAGGCCTCTCATGCCCACCCAGGCTGCCTCCTCCCCTAGCCCCAGTGTTTCATTCAGGATTTGGGGCCAGCTAATCCTAGATGACTCAGGTTCCACCTGAAATGTAAACCCCTCAGGACATGTCTCCTCACTGCCAACCCCACTGACCTCATCTGCCACTGCTCCTGGGGGTCCCTCCCACCTTCCCCAGCATGGCCCTGGGGCCCACGTAAGGTAGACAACACCCAGACCTCCACCTTTTCTCCTCTGTTCCCCCACGGGGCTCCTCTGCAGCCTTTCTCTACCACCTTCTCCAGAGAAGGCTGCTCATTTCCCCACATCCTGGGGGTCCCAGAGGGTATCAGCTCTGCCCTAGAACCCTGATGTCTTGCTGGTTCCTCTTGCATGAACATGTCCTTTGGTTCACATGCCATCCCCTGTTCTTCTCTCTGCTCTGCCCCATCAATGTCCTTTCCCATCATAGTGACCGTAAGTAAGTAACCTGGCTCGTTAGTGTTCCTTCCACTCCAGCTCTTCCCATCACCTTGGAAACCTCCGCATCTGACTGCCGATTCTCTAAAACCCTGGCCTCACAGTTCCTTGGCGTCTACAAACATAATGACCTCCATCTATTCTCTACTCCAGCCACCCTAAGCAATCAAGAGGCCCAAAGCACAAGCGCAGAGACGATAAGACAAAATGGAAACTGAACAGGAAGCAAAGAGGAAAAAAAACAAAGGGAGGAGCTGGAATTTTCTCAACAGACAGGGCTGGAAGCTCAAAACTACACTTTGGAGGTGAGTTTGACATGTCTTGTGGGTGGTTTCATTTGGTTTAAAAACTTATTTGGTCTGGAAAGACATTAGAGGATTCTGGTTAATAAAACCTTTTGTTTTAAAAAAGTGACCATAACATACATTCCTAAATATACAAAGAAGAATAAAACACATCCAAACCTAGTGAATATCACTTAACCATTATTGTGGAACAATCTCTTGCATTTACAAAGCACTTTTGGATGTTTTATTTCATTTTAATCTCAAACAACCTTGTCCTGGTACCCCTGTATGATTCCACACTGACTCAGGCTTGTTGTTCAGAAATCTCATCATTGAGTCAACTGAGACTGGCTTGACCAAAAGGTACTTTGGGACTCCAGGGGAGGGCCAGTAGGAAGAGAAGGGTAGCCAGCATGATAAAGCTGTGGAGTGTAGGAGACAGCCCAGTTCTCCAAGGTCCAGGTGACTAAAAGCATTTGCCCCTCATCCGCTGCGTTTAGGCCAGGGATCAGCAAATTTTCTTAAAGAGGCAGAAAGTATGACAATACAAAAGAAATGAGCATGGCTATGTTCCAGTAAAACTTTATCTAATGGACACCAAAATTTGAATTTCATATCATTTTCACACACCATGAAATATACTCTTCTTCTGATTTTTTTCACCCACTTATAAATGCAAAAACCATTCTCAGCTCCTGGGCCACATAGCCACCTAGCTGGATTTGACATACAAGCCATAGTTTGCTTGCCCCTGATCTGTGCCAACACACCTATAAAGGAACATTGCAGCTGGCATTCTGTTCATAGACTAATACTGATAATAATTTCTACCCCAATAAGGTAGAAGAAAAAGAAATAAATTAAAAACAAACAAAAATAGAAGTAAATAAAGGCCAGGCACAGTGGTTCACACCTGTAATCCTAGCACTTTGGGAGGTTGAGGCAGGAGCTGTTGGAACTAAAACTTGAGTTTTTCCCAAAGCCCACACAGTGTGTCAAAGCCAGGGAAACCCAGATCAATGTGAAGTCTGAAGAGCAAGAAGAGGACTCAGAAAGGAGGAAATACATGGGCAGAGCTAGAATGGAGGGGAAGAGAGGCAATGTCAGATGGATTAACTCTGACTGATTTCCCTGGAGGGAGCAGAGAGCCCCAAGGCTGCCCTTTAATTGTGGTCAGCTTTGAGGGGCACTGGGCAGGTAGGCCTGGCTTACAGAAGCATGGTTAGTGCAGATAGCCTCATCTTGGGGCTCCCTTCTGTGAGCAGCAATGTTCCTAGACAACACTTGGCATCTTCAGCTCTACCCCAATCTTGATTTTAGCCCTAGAGGAGAGTGTCCCAGATAGGTGCAAATGAAACCATCCAACTCTGTCTCTCTGTCTCCAAAAAATAAGTAAGTAAATAAAAAGCCTACATTTTTAGTTCTTTGAGAAATCCCATACTAGAACTACCATCTGATCCAGCAATCCCACTTCTGGGTATCCACCAAAAGGAAAAGACTGGGGTTAAATTCTGGCAAGACTGATACTAAGTGACATCTTTGACAGTGCTGATGCTAAGTGGGGCACTGTGGTTTCAGTGAAGTGAGTTCATTTTAAGGCCAGTCCCCAGATAGCAGAGTCCACTGGGTGGAGAGGGCTAGAAAGGTCATAGAAAGAGTCCAATCCCAGCAAAGAAAATGGAGTACATCAGGAAATCAAGTCTGAAGTCCAAGACTCATAAGGACTGAGCAAATATACTGGAAGATAAGGAGGGACAGCCACCTCTGGGGTCAGCAAAAAGAACTTCAGGTCTCACCAACAGGAAAGGATGAGACCCCTAGTATGCTGTCGGGCTTGGGAAGCAGTGACAATCTCAGGGCAGGACAGGCTTTCTTAATAATATTACCAAATCACAACCATAAAAGGTAGTATAAGACTGATACATTTAACTACATAAAACTTAAGAACATCTGTTCATCAAAAGAACCATGAAGAAGTGAGAAGTTAAGCCATAAACTGGAAAAAGATATCTGCAATACATACAACCAACAAAGAATTAGTATCCAGAATACATTTTTAAAAATCCGGGCCAGGCGTGGTGGCTCATGCCTATAATCCTAGCACTCTGCAAGGCCGAGGCAGGAGGATTGCTTGAGCTTAGCAGTTCAAGACCAGCCTGAGCAAGAGCAAGACAAAAAAATAGAAAAAAATAGAATTTTTTTTTTTTTACGAAAAATAGAATAATTAGCTAAGCATGGTGGGGCACACCTGTAGTCCCAGTTACTTGGGAGGCTAAGGCAGGAAGATTGCTTGAGCCCTGGAGTTTGAGGTTGCAGTGAGCTATGATGATGCCACTGTACTCTAGCCAAGACGACAGAGCGAGACTCTGTCTCCAAAAAATAAGTAAGTAAATAAAAAGCCTACATTTTTAGTTCTTTGAGAAATCCCATACTAGAACTACCATTTGATCCAGCAATCCCACTTCTGGATATCCACCAAAAGGAAAAGAAATCAACATATAAAAAACCCCTGCACTCATATGTTTATTGCAGCAATCACAATAGCAAATATATGGAATCAACATAAATGTCCATCAACAGAGGATTGGATAAGGAAAATGTGGTATATACACATAATGAGCTGTAAAAAATAAATGAAATCATGTCTTTTGCAGCAACTTGGATGTAACTGGAGACCATTATCTTAAGTGAAACAACTCAGACATAGAAAGACAAATACTGTATAATCTCACTCATGAGTGGGAGCTAAACACTGTGTACACATGGAAGCAGAGTGTGGAATGATGGACAATGGAGACTTGGAGGAGTGGGGTGGGGGCAGTGGGGTGGATGGTGGGAGGTTGCTTGGTGGGTACAATGTGTGTTGCTTCAGTGATGTATGCACTGAAGGCCTTGACCTCACCACAATGCAATATATTAATGTAACAAAACTGTACTTGTACCCCATGAATATATACAAATAAAAAAATAACTGGGAACATTTTTTAAATGAAAATTTTAAAAATCCTACAAATTAATCCTATAAAAAAAATGAACAAAGCACATAAACGCGCATTTCAGAAAAAAAACATGAATTGGCACAAATCAAGAAGATTAACAATATCAAAGAATGTGGAGCATCCCTTTGGTAGGTGTATAAACTGGTTCAACCACTTGAGAATACTATTTAGTATTGTATAGTAAAGTTGGAACTATAAATACCCTATCACCTAGGAATTCCATTCCTAGATATATACCCTAAGCTAGGATTATTCAACCTTGGCATTATTGACATCCTGGACCGGATAATTATCTCTTATAGGGGGCTGTCCTGTAGGATGTTTAGCAGCATCCAGGGTCACTATCCACTAGATGCCAATAGCAATTCCCCCTACCCCAGTCATGAAAACCAAAAATTTGTGGGGACATTTGCTGAATGTCTCTGACATTGCTGAAAATTTAGTATGGCCCATCAACTGCCCATGGGGAAAACATAGGTAGTGTTAAAAATGATCCCTATTCCTACTAGGTGCACTGCATAGTATGTCTGGTTGTCATATACACGGGATGCTAATACCATAAGAGTATAGCAAATTGGTCTATATATCCTGGTAGTAATTTTCCAGGAAGAAGAGGGCCCATATATTTTCCATAAATGTATACCTGTGCTTCTGCAACCAAAATGGTTGGCCATGTTTTAGAGGACACTTCTGCTTCTATTTGGATTAGCATGGACAACAAATCTTGTTGAGTTTGGATGCATGCTCTTCCCCATCACTGGGTTTTGGCATGGCCCCTCATTAGTTGAGCAGTTTGATTTATCCATTAAGCAATAGTGTCATTATCTTTCCATACAGCTTCCCAACCCTTAATTTCCTCCTGAAAGAGTTTTCCTTCTAATTTATATAGTTTGGTTGGTAAGTATCAACTTTTCTTGTGAATGTCTTTCTTCATTAAATACATTCTCATCTTATATCCCAAGCCCTGCCTCCATCTTACTTAAGGTTCTTTTTACCTTAGTTGGCCAGTGCTGTTTTATCCACCAAACATGCTGTTGCCATTGAGCATTTATAGCAGGTTATGAACCAAAATATGTTGGATGCTCTAAGTTAAAGTGAGATGGGCAGTATTCACCCCTAAATTTTGTTTAGGATGAGCATGCCATAAGCCTTCCCACATTCTTCCTGGTCAAATTTCCAAGTTATCTTCTGGCAGTGTCCTAGTCTACCAAGTAGTTCCCACTATATGATTCCATGTTTCATTGGAATGTTTCTTAGACTTCCAGCCACAAAAACAAGGCCTTTGACCTGTAGGGCAAGAGATTTTGTGATAAGGCACATAAGCTGAAGCTATCTTCCATATTATCCAGGGACTTTGGATAGTAATTGATCATCTATATTCACAGGAATACAGTGATCTATTAGTAAAGTATTAAAAACTGCCTGACCAGGCCTGGAGTTGGGAAGAACTTCCTGGATGTATTTCCCTAATTGAGGGCCCTGATAGCATAATATACCTGAAAAGAAGGTGCCACGGGCTATAGGAACATTGGACTGATTCTAAAAAGTTGATGTCAGGGTTCCAATATCCTCTTGATATTGAAAAATAAAGGTTATCCTACTTTTATGTCAGTTAGATCAGTGATTTCCTGTAAGAGAAATGGAGATCAAACAAAAGAGGAGGTGTTACTACATATTCAGTAATCATAACAGGGAAATACAAAAACCAAAAGTATATGCAGGAGAAATTCATTGTGAGTACAGGCCTACTCTGGGATCTTGGGAAATATTGTCTACTCAGATGTCATCTGCTTCTCATCCTCCAAGGAGTCAGGAATCTTAGAGATTTTTAATTGGACACAGATGTTTGAGCTTTCTTTAAATGAGAAATGTGAATCCAGGAATCGACTCCTTCAGATTCAGCTGCACAATGATTAGGTAACAATACATGATAAGGTCCTTTCCAACAAGGTTCAAGCTAGTCCCTTTTTTTTTTTCTTTCTTATGCAGGTTGGAGTGCAGGGGCTCACTGTAGCCTTGAACTCTTGGGCTTAAGTAATCCTCCTGCCTCAGCCTCCTGAGTAGCTAGGAATACAGGCATACACCACTACGCCTGGCTCATGCTAATCTTCTAATTGATGTCTTTTCCAATAAACATAGTCTGCTGGCTGGAGATCATGATATTTAAGATCTTTGTCTCCCAGGAGTGTACTGTAAAAAGACTCCTTTATTAATTTAGTCTTTTGGGAAAGAAGTTTAGTCAAGCTTTGACAATAAAGGAGTATGTCCCCTTTCAATAAAGTTGGTTCATATAAACACCATCCAATTTCATAGGATGACCTGTAACTATCTCATAAGATAATTGATATTTTCCAAAAGGAATTGCTCCTAGGTTAAGCAAAACCAATGGAAAAGCATTGGGCCAAGTAATATATTAATAAAAAGCTTCCATTAATTTTGTCAGCTGGGTTTTTAGTATTCTGTTTGTCCATTCGAGCAATCCAGGAAAATGGGGATGGTATGCACAATGGAAATATTGGAAAATGGGCCAGATTTTACAAATTGAGCAGACTATTTCTTTAGTAAAATGAGTTCTCCTATCGCTATGTAATTCAGAAGGAATTCCCCAAGAGGGAATTATCTGCTCCACCAAACATTTTCCTATTGCTTGCCCCATGGCTCTTTGCAAAGAAATGCTTCAACCCAATCAGAGAACCTAAAAATCATAACCAGTAAACATTTATTACCCTGGGCTGCAGGTAACTGGATAAAATCCATTTCCCAAATGTTGAAAGGCCCGGTGGGCAAAGGGAAATACCTTTGAGAACTATGAAAAGGTTTTCCTGGACTATGTTTAGGACAAATTGGACATTGAGCATAAACCTTATGAGCTATTGTGGTCAAGGGTTTCCAGTAATAATGTTTTCCCCAGGCAATTATTTTCTCAGGCCCCCAGTGAGTGAGCTCATGGATATGTTGTAACATAGGAATTAAAATCCCAAAGGCAAAATAGGTCTGCCATTGGGTCCATACAATTATTTGCAAGGTGGGGGGGAAGTGTCCTCCTCTAGCCATCTGTGCTTTTTCCTCTTGCAAGACTTTTTGAGCCCCTTGGATTTCCTTTTCAATGGAGCTCACTTTAGATATAGCCACCTCTATAGTTTTATATTAGCGGTAAAACAGTTTTTTTTGTTGCTGCATCAGCAAAATGATTTCCTTTACTCTCTAGAGAGTCAAGTTTGGAATGTCCAGAAATCTTAATAATAGCCAATTTTTGGTAATTGGATGGCTTCCAGAAGGTCAGAAACTTGAGAGCCATGTTTAATAGGATGTCCAGAGGAGGTCAAATAGCCTACTTCCATAACATTCCAAAGTCATGAGCTACACCAGTAATGGCTGTCAATGTAAATATTAGCTGTTTGATTTTCGGCCAGTTGACAAGCTCTGGTGAGCGTTATTAACTCAGACAACCATGCTGACTTTACTTTAGACAAGGGATTGATCTCTATGATGTCCATGAGAGACACAATGGCATAGTCTGCTTAGTATTTTCCAAATTCATCCTTTAGGTACAATGCATCTGTGAACCAAATAACATTAGCATTTTCCAGTGGTGTCTTCTGTAAATCCTGTCTGGCATCAAAAGCTGTTCTGTTAGTAAAATACAATCATGAGGTCTCATCATTTGCTTTAGGAAATAACATTGTGGGATTAAGAGTACTACAGTGAGACAGGGTAATATGTGGAGCAGAGAGTAAAAGTACTTCATAAGAAGCCAATCTGTTGACAGAAGGTGTGTGTATCACATGAATTCAAAAGAACTTCTACAGAATGAGATACATTTATAATGAAGGGAGCCTCCATTACAGTCTCCTGAGTGGCCTTAAGGAGCACAGCAATGGCTGAAATGGCCCTCAGACAGGGGATAGCCCAGGTGCTACAGAGCCTGATAATAGCCAATAGGTTTATATTGTCCTCTGTGTTTTTGAGTTAGAACACCCAGGACACTGCCATGGCTTTCATGAACAAAAATGGAAAAAATAGTAGCTGATGATTTGGATGGCCCAAAGCAGGGGCTCTTATAAGATTTACCTTTATTTCTTGAATAGCTATTTGTCCTTCTGATGTCCAGTGTATGGGGTCAGGATGATCTTCCTTTCTTGTGGATATATATAAAAAATACTTAGCAGTGGGATTGCTGGGTCACATAGTAGTTCTGTTTAGGTTTGTGAGGAACCTCCACACTGTTCTCCATAGTGGTTGCACTAATTTACATTCCCACCAACAGTGTATGAGGGTTCCCCTTTCTCTACATCCTCACCAGAATTTGTTTTGTCTTTTTGATAAAAGCCATTTTAACTGGGGTGAGGTGATATCTCATTGTAGTTTTGATTTGCATTTCTCTGATGACTAATGATGTGGAGCATCTTTTCATATACCTGTTGGTCATTTGTATGTCTTCTTTCAAGAAATGTCTATTCAGGTCTTTTGCCCACTTTTAATTGGATTATTTGCTTTTTTCTTATTGAATTGTTGGAGCTCTTTTTATATTCTAGTTATTAATTTCTTGTCAAATGGGTTGTTTGCAAATACTTTCTCCCATTCTGTTGGTTGTCTTTTCATTTTTGTTGGTTGTTTCCTTTGCTGTGCAGAAGCTTTTTAGCTTGAAGTGACCCCATTGGTCCAATTTTGCTTTGGTTGCTTTGGTTGCCTGTGCTTTGCAGGTATTACCCAACCTAAAGGTAATGAGGACATATGAAATGGACCTAGGGCCAGGCACAGTGGCTCACGTCTGTAATCCTAGCACTCTGGGAGGCTGAGACGGGGAGATCGCTTGAGCTCAGGAGTTTGAGACCAGTCTGAGCAAGAGTGAGACCCCCATCTCTACTAAAAATAGAAAAATTAGCCCAGCACGGTGGTACACGCCTGTAGTCCTAGCTACCTGGGAGTCTGAGAAAGCGGACTCACTGGAGCCCAGGAGTTTGAGGTTGCAGGGAGCCACAATGACACCGCTGCTCTCTAGCCCAGGCAACAGAGTGAGACTCTGTCTCCATTAATTGTGCCCTTTTATCCCTAAACATTTCTGAGATCAAGGACATTCTCTTATGTAAACATAGTATGATTACCAACTTTAGGAAACTTAGCATTGATACAATACTATTATCCAAACCATGGTCCAAATTCAAATTACGTCCATTGTCCCAATAATGTCCGTTACATCTATTGCTTTTTTCTCAGTCCAGGATCCAATCAAAGATCAATTATTTATAGCATTTAGCTGTCATGTCTCTTTAGTCTCCTCTAACCTGGAACAGTTCCTCAGCCTTTGACTTTTTGGACCTTGACATTTTGAAGGGTACCAGCCAACTAGCAGACTGTCCCCGATTTTAAGTCTGTCTGGTGTTTAAGGAGATATTTAGATAAGCTTTTTATGACAGGAAAATCACAGAGGTGATGTTGCGTCCTTCTCACTGTATCTTACCAGGGAGCCCAGGGCCACCGCCTGCCAGTGTACCGGTAGCGTCCGCTTTGATCTCTGGATTGGCGGCACCCCGCCTCTTTGTGAACGCTGTCCCCTGCCGGCGGTTTCCAACATTGCAGCTGCTATGCTTCCGCTGACGTGATTGACAAGGGGCTAGGGTCCCAGAGGTGCAAACCCTGACAGCCTATTAGTTGTGTCACCCTGGGAAAATTATCCAGCTTTATTGAACGTTGACTTCCTCATCTGCGGAATGGGGACGATAGTCCCCGCTGTGCTTCCCTCACAGGAGGGTTGAGAGCGAAAGGGTCCTAACTACGACGGTCACGTGCGTTACACTAAGCCCCCGTCTCTCCCACGACTTGTTTGCGGGCCCAGCCCTGGTGGTCCCTGGAGTGCCAAAGCTGCTCTTCGGCACTCACGTCCAGCACCCGCAAAGCCTCCGGTGGGTTTGGGCTCCGCGGCCACCGTGCAGCGCCGCCTCCTTGCCTGAGGCTTGCCAGAACGGCGGGTTCCCGGGAGTCGCTGTTGTGAAGAAACTCAGGGCAGCCCCTGGGGGGAAGGAGGTCTGGCCTTCGGTGTTTATGCCCTGCGGGCCCATCTGGGGGTCACCACTGGTCTGCGCACCGGCC
>CAUYMX010080918.1:0-13370 GCA_963573855.1 Lepilemur septentrionalis
TGATATAGCACCTCTTGTATTTTCCTGGATGGAGCCGAAACCCATTCTACTAAGTGAAGTATCCCAAGAATGGATGGACAGGCACCACATGTACTCACCAGCCAATTGGTATTAGCTGATCAACACCTAAGTGGACACACAAGAACAACATTTACTGGGTGTTGGGCAGATGGGAGGGGGGAGGAGGGGATGGGTATATACATACATGAGTGCGATGTGCACCGTCTGGGGGATGGTCAGGCTTGAGGCTCTGACTGGAGTGGGGAGGGGGGCAAGGGCAATGTACGTAACCTTAACATTTGTACCCCCATAATATGCTGCAATAAAAAAAAAAAAAAGAAATAAAAAGAGCAGAGATTTTGGAGCTCTGCCACTTAAAAAAAATAAATACATAAAAAAATAAAAGGGTTACTGGTGTCAAGACTAATGTTCCAAGGATGTTGTCGGGTTTTGAAGGAAAAGAATAATTCTACATAATCACACGCAAATCTTCTAATTATTGAAAAGGAGATGAACCTGCTTTTGTATCCAATACATACTGTGCACATGCCAGGCAAAATAAGACAGTGGACGTGAACTCACAATACATGTTAAATGATTAACACTCTGTAATATAAAGAGTCCCAGAATTATAAAAACCAAGTGTGTCTGTGTTTATGCAGAAAAGCATATGGAGAGTAAGTCCTACTTGTGAGGTAGGCAGACTAAGAGAATGCATTTAACTTGCTCTTCTTTTAGCTTCACCTTAAGTGCTTGTTGGGTCATTTGAGGACCCGTCTTAACTTTCTGTGCATGCTTTAAGGATCGTTCTGCAAAGTTTACTTTGAGCTTTTATTAGTGGCCAGTGTAGAAGAAGAAAAGAGGTGGAGGGAGGAGAGCAAAACAGGGCTGACATAAACAAACTCTACGACTGAAAAAAGACAGTTGCCTAAACTTTCCAAAACCATTTGAAAGGACTTCCATTTAAAGATCAGACACAGACCACAACAGGCCTCCGAGTGTATTTTTACAGTCCTGTTTCTGCTCTCTGGTTTTTTTAGCCATGAACCCCCCAAACCCAGAAAGATCCAGTGAAGACTCTCACTGTGCACGCACAATCAAGTTTAGGTAATGTTAATGAAGTTACATACCAAGAGGAAGGAGAAAACATGTACACTCTAGTTACTGATTTTCTTTTTTCCCCACACAGGTATCACAGTCTTGATCTAGTTATTGATTTGCAAGCTGCACAACTAGATAATGAAAATTCTTTAGAAAGAAAACGCTGCATTACATTTTAAAGATAAAAATATTTTTATAGGCCAGGCGCGGTGGCTCACGCCTGTAATCCTAGCACTCTGGGAGGCCGAGGCGGGTGGATAGCTCAAGGTCAGGAGTTCAAAACCAGCCTGAGCAAGAGCAAGACCCCGTCTCTACTAAAAATAGAAAGAAATTAATTGGTCAACTAAAAATACATAGAAAAAATTAGCCGGGCATGGTGACAACATGCCTGTAGTCCCAGCTACTTGGGAGGCTGAAGCAGAAGGATTGCTTGAGCCCAGGAGTTTGAGTTTGCTGTGAGCTAGGCTGACGCCAAGGCACTCACTCTCGCCCGGGCAACAGAGTGAGACTCTGTCTCAAAAAAAAAAAAATTTATATGTCAGTATCTTTATATCCTCTACTGAAGATAAAAAGGAATGCCATCTATAGCAATAAATTATTTATGAGTCATCATTTACTGAACACTACTACAGATAAATTAATCCATGGTGGGGGGAGAATCTTTGATGAATTCAGTAAAAATGCAGACATATGGAAAGAGGGTTGGCCGGGTGCCAAGGCTTATGCCTGTAACCCTAGCACTCTAGGATGCCGAGTCAGGAGGATCGCTTGAGTTCAGGAGTTCAAGACCAGCCTGAGCAAGAATGAGACCCTGACTCTACTAAAAAATAAAAAAATTAGCTGGGCATCGTGGTGTGTGCCTGTAGTCCCAACTCTTCAGGAGGCTGAGGCAGGAGGATCGCTTCAGTCCAAGAGTTTGAGGTTGCAGTGAGCTATGATGATGCCACTGCACTCCATCCGGGTTAACAGAGAAAGACTGTCTCAAAAAAAACCCACACAAACAAATGAATTTTTAAAAAAAGAGGGCAAAATTTCCTCCTTAAACCTATTTTTTGAAAACCTCTAACATAGACCATCAAATGGCTTGCAAGCTCCTTCCAACCAAAAATTTGGAGCTTAGGCAAGAGTTAGTTGAAAAGAATGTAAACAGTCAAGTCCAAACTTCGGAAGTTCACTGTAAAGTACTTCCTGTGCTGCACAGAAAGCCAAAACAAAGTGGAGCAAAACCCATCTCACCTCCGAGGGACATTAAATCAGCGCTCTTCCTCCGCGCTAATGCACCCCTGACAAGACCACCTACTAGCCATCCGACATGGCTGAGGCAGAATTTCTCCCTTTCTGCAAAAAGGCTATAACTCTAAGCCAGGGATCTCACTGGCTGTTAGCTAAAATAGATTATAATGAACGGATATGGGGGTCTTTATTTGAAATAGAGATTCAACCAGAATTTGAAATGGAGAAAGACAGACATGCACACTTTGCTGGGCTCGGTGGCTCACGCCTGTAATCCTAGCACTGAGAGGCTGAGGCAGAAGGATTGCTTGAGCTCAGGAGTTCGATACCAGCCTGAGCAAGAGTGGGGCCCCGCTGTAATAAAAATAGAAAAATTAGCCGGGCATGGTAGTATGTGCCCATAGTCCCAGTTACATGGGAGGCCAGGACAGGAGGACTGCTTGGGCCCAGAAATTTGAGGTTGCAGGGAGCTATGATGACACCACTGCATTCTAGCCCAGGCAGAGTGAGACCCTGTCTAATAAAAAAAGAAATAGTAACATGTCCCATCAAAAAATCCCCATATCACTTTGAGGAGGTTAAATCCTAGCCCACTCCTTAAGGTTTAAAGATGTTCTAATGCATTCCGATTACAGAGCAAGACCAAGAGCTTCAGCTTTGTGTACCAAAAGTTCAAATCCTTACAGATTATCATAAACACTAAGCCAGCGTGTGAAAGGGAGCTCTGTAGCTTTTAGTCATTGTGACGGTGTGATCATTCACTAAAAAGTAAAAGACAGCGATCTTAAGATGCCAAAATGTGCTGCTCTGCAGAACAATCAGTAATGTGGGAGACTTTTTGGTTCCAAAACTGCCTTAGCATCTTAGCAGCAAAAGAAGTCAGTAAATAACTCACTCTTTGTACTTCATGTTCCACAAACACTAACTATATTTTCTACTTACATTTACAACAGTGGCAAATTGGATTCTCAGCATTTTCTGAAATACCTGAAGAACCATGGAGGAGAAAGGACAGGATCAAATGAGATCATTTAAAAAATGATAGAAGTTTAAATAAATAGAGCCTCAAAAGGGGCTACAAGGAAAATTCTGAAAGCTGTTTCACTTAGCCCTATAATTATCTGATTAACAGTTTTATCCAGAGTAGAGCTAGGCAAACTTGAGATTTCCAAATATCCTAGTCATTGGAATATATACTAGTTTATGTGTAGGAACCTGTGGTTCTTCCTCCCTGTCTCCCCAGGGAAAGGATTTCTGGCTGACATTTCTGGCTACTTTTCATTCTTCCAACTTCCTCAGGATTTCTTCTACTAGTGTTGTATTTTCCAGCTTCCTGTGTAAACCATAATTAATAGTTAATTCAAATAACTCACTTTTCTTCAGGCAAATACTAATTGGGAATTTAACAAATTCTTCTTCTTCTTTTTTTTTTAAGGCTGGTCAAGTGAAGCAGTGGGAGTGGAGAAGGAACAAAGGAATCTGTAACTGATTGTGATCGATTAGTTATAAACACCACTGCAGTGGGACCAGCCTAACGAATTCTGCGTAACTAAATAAAATGCATCTTGATTTGGTTTTTTAGAACAAGTTTTATCTTATGTGCTATACCATCCTGGGAAGGTTTTCTAATAACCTAAAACTGCAGGGCCAACATAAAGACAGCAGAGCACCAAACTGAGCCTTTGCCTTTTTAAAAAAATCATACTTGGGTTATGAGTCACTTTTGGTGGTATGTCTTCCATGGTGAGCTTATTGCAAACTTTGGAGGGGTGGGGTAAGGCGCCTAGCTGGATTAAGCTGTTTGTCAACCCCTAAATCCAGCCACACAGTTGAAAGAGAGAGAAGAGCCCAGAAGCCTCCCATCATGGTGGCCCTATACGGACATAAGCCAAGTCCCCAACCCAGTGACGTCCAATGGCTGTCTTAAATCTCTGCAAGTCAAAAGCAAGTGATGATAAACAGATTTAACAGATAAACACAAGATCAGGCTCATGAGCTCATCTGGCAGTCCTGCATGTTTCCCATCCAAAAGTCCCAGCTGGGATCTTAATAATTGGGCTTCTTCAACCACTTTGAGCGATAGCCTAAAAAAACGTAGGGAGAAAATTTTAAACCTGATAAGAAAACACACTGACATGGTGCCTAGTGGGGGTGCCAAGATAGGCCATCTCGATGCTTCTATTTGTGAAAAGTTGTTTAGTGGAAATAATTCACCTAACTCACAAGCTGTACAAATATTAAGATCAAAAGTCCTAACTTGCACAAGCTATCAGGAAAACCTGACATACAGGAAACAGAAACTGTCCTCCAGGCCTCTCTGTCTAACCAAAGCCAAAATGTCTTTGTGTGGCCAGTGCCTGTCTCAGTTCCCTTTGTATCCCTCTGTATTCAAGAGTTTGCACCAGTATTTTATGGGTACATGTTTTGGCCAAGAAAGTATATTCACAGTACAGTTTTATGTACAGAGTGCTTGCAAATATTTTTGCTTGGTGATTGCCATATAAAACTTTGGAAGTTAATAATACTCCCAACCCCATTAAATATACAAGAAACATGATATAAGGATTAATAAATGAATTATACCTGTTAAGAAATTTGGTAGCTGGAAAGCTCAAGCTATTTAACATAATTAAAATTATGAACAAAGTTAGACTCACTGTGATATAAATAAACTGTAGTGTTTACTTCAATGCCAGGAATTTCACAGAGATAAATAAGTTTTCCTGATATCATTTGGTTTTTTTTTCAACATATGACACTATCAAGTACTTTTTAAACATGTTTTCTTACAAATTATTAAAGATTTTTCTAAATAGTCTCTTGACTACAAATACTATTAAAGCAATAAATTTCTTCAATAGTCAAGAAATAATTTGATACCATTTTCAGTTTCTCTTCATTTTTCCATTTATTATTACTTTTTTGAGACAGAGTCTTGCTCTGTCACCTGGGTAGAATGCAGGGGCATCATCGTAACTCCCTGAAACCTCAAATTCCTTGGCTCAAGCAATCCTCCTGCCCCAGCCGCCCAAGTAGCTGAGACTACAGGTGTGTGCCACCATGCCTGGCTAATTTTTTTCTTAGTAGAAACAAGGCCTCATTATTGCTCAGGTTGGTCTCTAATTCCTGAGCTCACCCAGTCCTCCTGCCTTGACCTCCTAGAGTGCTAGGATTATAGGCTTGAGACAGCCCACCCTGTCTCTTTCCATTTATTAAGGCTCCTTTGCATTGAAGTCTGAGTGACAGCTACCTTTTTCCACTTCAGACAAAACTACTTTTCATTTCTTTATTCCAAAATCTATTGAGACCTTGAGAAAATACCTTTCTTTCATGTCTTATCTTATTAAATGAATCACACTAGGGTTGAGTTTTCCCCTTCTGTTATTTATTAATAGGTAAAACAAACTGTTTAAAGGTAACACCGTTCCATTTATTAGAACTGACACCATAGAAATGTTACTAATCCCTGTTAAAAGAAACATTTTAAATCACATAGGACTCCTAAAGAAGTCAAATCTATTTCAATCAGTCAATAAACACTTAGCAAGAACTCAACAATGACTTTGTACCTACTAGGATGGTTGTAATTCTGCTGGTTATGAATTATGAAATGTCCGATTTCCTTAAGTACTAAGTTTGACAGTTGGTATCTCTGACATTTCATTTTGACACTCCTGGTGTTTTTTTGTTTTATTCTAAATTGCGAAGGTACATCCTCATTCATTTTTTTAAGTGCACGTTTTGGCTTGTGATTACTTTTCTTTCTTCTTTTTTTTGAGCAGATTTTGTGAAACCATGGATATGTCAAAAATTTGTGTGTGTGTTTTTTAATTTATTTCTTTTTTGCAAAGTTCTTGAAGGAATTTTGTGTTATCTTTGAATATGAGTGCTGAGTGGAACCAATGCAGCACAGACAGCTCAAAATATCAACGACGTGTTTGGGAAGGATGTAGCTAATGAACGCACAGTACATCCATGGTTTGAGAAGTTCCATTCTGGGGATTCTAATCTTCAAAATTAGCCATGTGCATGACCTGAGACCAAGGTGGATAATGATGAGCTGAAACCTGCAGTGGAAGCAAAACCATGTCAGCCTATATGTGAATTAGCAGCAAGGTTTGATGCTACTAATCCAACAATATTGAACCATTTGAAACCAATCAGCAAGGTTAAGACGCTGGATAGATGGGTACTGTGTGAATTAAATAAGCATCAGAGGAGAAATCACCTCAAAGGTTGCCTTTCTTTGCTGTCAAGACAGAAAGGTGAACCATTTCTATACTGTATTGTTATGTGTGATGAAAAATGGATTCTTTTTGACAATCGAAAGCATTTGCCACAATGGTTGGATAAAGATGAAGTGCTAAAACACAGGCCAAAACCAAATATTCATCACAAAAAGCTAATGGTTTGATACTGATCCAGGTCTACAAAAGATAAAATAATTAAACTAAATTAAATTTAAAAAGCTACTGTCTGTGTCTGTTGGGTGGTCCAGCACTGGTATTCATGAAACCTGGTCAATCAATTACAGCAGATGTCTACTGCAACCAACTGAACTGAAGGATGAGGATGCCTGTGACGAAGCAGCCGAGACTGGTCACCAGAGACAAGGCCAGTCCTCTTGCAAGACAACACTTGACCACATATCACACAAACAACACTGCTCAAACTACAGAGACTAGACTTGGAAACTCTCTGTCATCCACCATAGTCACCAGACCTTGCACCAACTGACTACCACTTCTACCAGGCTTTCAACCACTTCTTGCAAGGAAAAATATTCAGTTATCAACAAGCTGTGGAAAATATCTTTTGTGATTTCATCACCACTCACGCTCCAGGCTTCTTTGCTGCTGGCATAAACAAGCTACCATAAAGATGACAAAACCGTGTCAATAGTTTAGGTGCCTACTTTAATTGTACTGATTCTTGTTTGAAATATAAGCTAAACTTTTTGATTTGGAATCAGGCATTTCATATTTAATCACCTAATAAAAACAAGAAATAAGCATTGGTGAGGATAAAGAGAAATTGGCATCTTCATCTGCTATTGGTGGGAATGTACAACTGCTGGTATTTCACGTTATTTTTGTAAATTATGTAACTTTCCCACTATTGGTGGGAAATGGTACAACCGCTATGGAAACCAATTTGGCAATTACAAACTAAACAAAAGCTAAACATATAATTATTGTATGATCCAGAAATTCCACTCCTAGGTATATATCCAAAAGAACTGAAAACAGGGACCTAAACAGACATATGCCAATGTTCACGGCAGCATTATTCACAACAGCCAAAAGGCAGAAACAATACACACACCAAGTTTCCATCAATAGATGAATAAACAAAATGTATATATCCATACAATGACATTTTATTCAGCCATAAAAAGGTATTACATTCCGATAATGCCACAGTATGGATGAACCTCAAAAATATGCTAAGAAGCCACAAACAAAAGGACAAATATTCCAATATGTGTATTGGAAAATGCATTGAGACAGAAAGTAGGTAAGAGACTACCAGGAGCCAAGGAAGGAAGAATGTGAGCATATTGCTTAATGGTTACAGCGTTTCTGCTTGGGTTGATGAAAAAGTTTCAGACCTAGATAGTGATGATGGCTGCACAAAGCAGTGAATGTAATTAATGCCACTGAATTGTACAATTAAATTCACTTGAATGGCAAATTACAAAACGTCTGATCATAATTTACAAAAATAACGTAAAAATACCAACATTGAACTGTACATTTTAAATGGGAGAATCGTATGGTATGTGAATTATATCTCAATAAAGCTATTTTTTTTTTTTAAAAAAAACCACAGAACTTCAGGGCGCACTGATAATTAGAGATCATTTAGATTAATTAGAGCACAGTTTGAAGAGTAAAGCCAGTCGCTGCACCAGCTCAGGCGATGTTTAGGTCTGAGGGCAATTTGTTGGGATGTACACTGTTTAATTATATCAGACTTCTCTAGTTCTCATATAATAATTTATAAAAGAGTCTCAGATAAAATGTAGCCCAATAACAACCATTCAAAATTAGAGGAGGAAGGATATCAAACAAATGGCATGTAGACTAAAAGAGTCTACAACCATTATAGTACTTTAGATGAGCAATTTCTAAATACCAGTAAGACGATGCCTGTTATGGAATTATTAGTAATAAGCAGGAATCATGCATAAGCCTAGTGATCTGAAAGTTAACACAAATCATTCTTATTTATTGGAACAAGATTTCCTCTAGACGACAAAGGCAATTTTGAAGTTCTCACAGTTGCTGGAAATAGCCAGAAAAAGCTTATTCCCATATCTATGCAGAATCTTCACCCTCAGACCCATTTCCTGTGTTCCTTTTTAAAGTTTCCACAAATCAGGATTTTTCCTAAACCAAGTTACCTCCCAATATCACTGGATGTGATTTAGCTTCCAAAATTAAAAACAAATACTAAAAAATAATTTGATGCTTTGGATTATCGGTGCCCACTTCCAGAAGCACAGACATTAAAGAACTGCCAGCACAGAAATTAACAAATGTGTGCAAAGGGCAAAAAACAGCTCAGATATTTTGCTGTCGGGTTAAAGAACAGATGGGGTTTCTAATCATCTGGATTAATGGGATCACAGAAAACCTAAAGGGAAGTCTGGGTTTGGGCTATTCTTTGCCTAATTGGGGAGTTTTTGCTATAAAAACAAAACACACTGTTATTTACTTGAGGAGGTTTGAGTAATCCCCTTGCTAAAAGTTCAGTGTTACAACTTAATTCAATCTGAGCATGTTTTTCCATCAAATTATCAAACTGAAGCACAGTCCAAAAATGGAAAAAAATAAGTGGATTTAAAAAATAAGTCACTTTGGGAAGAGACTAATTATTAATACTAATTAGTAAACCAGACAGCAATGAAGACACAGAAATAATAACAAGAAGAGAAGCTCCAAACAGGGAGAAGTGGTTCAAAACACTGAAACTTTACTGGATTGAGACTTAAGTTTCTCAACAGTGGAATAAAACAAAATGTTACAACATTGACCTCTCTCCCCAAAGGAATGTGAGGAGAAACTTTTAAGAGAAGCCTGGGTAGATGACATGACAGGAGAAAATTCTGTAATGGCCACAAGCATCTTATGTTTTTAACGCATCAATTAGAAAAGATAACTCTGATAAGAGCCTCGTATCTTGTGTCACAGAGAAGGTACCTATTACCTTTATGATTAAGTACATTACCTTAAATAGGCACATTTATGATTGAGTACATCACCTTTCTCTGCAGAGAGAAGAAACTCTGCCCCATGGTCACATACAAAACTTTACTGTGGCCATTTCTCCTGGACAATGTGAATTAAAGTCTTGTCATTGCCACCAGGAAAAGCACAGCAACATTTCATGTACAAAGCAAACATGTCACATAAAATGGACAGGTCTGAGATGCAGTAAGCTTACTTTTAGTTGCAGCTTTAAACCTATACTTGCTGACCCAATCACCCATCCTCTCTAGGTCTCTAACTATACCACTGAGAGATTTCTAGGATATCTCTAATACTTTACGTATAAAAGTTAAAAATGTCAAGAAAGAGATCACCCAGGAACTCGGTAAATAACCCTACACTCCCAAGTGAGCCCCTAAGCAGCAGAAAGCTGAGGTTCATTACTCCACAGGAAAACACAGAGTTCCCCTTAGGGCCACAGAACAGAACAGAACTAGATCTGTTTTATTTGGGGTTGTCCCCAAGTTTTTAATACATGAGTAGCAAGCAGCATTAATGATTAGGGGAGAGGGTATTACTAAAGGCAGGCTTGCTGCCAGCGAAAAGAAGAGAGAGCTGAGTGTAAGGAGAAGAATAACCTAAGTCCAGGTCTCAAGACCAGAAAACACAGTGACCTGGGGCCAGTTGGCGTGAGGGCAGACTTGAACACTCCTATCACTACGTTATAGTAGGACCTACACCTGCTATTGGTAATGCTAACCCTAGAACAACCAAGGAAAACTGATACTATCTTGGCTGTACTCTATTCGGTATGGCCAGGAAACACATCTTGACTATTACCATTGAAACATTTTAAAAATAAACTTCAGTTATCTTAAAAAAAAAAAAAAAAATCAAGCTAGTGCCTAAGGGAACGTTGCCGGGTCAGATGACAGAGGTCACTATAAAAGCCTATTGTTCTTAGACAGTGAGTCAGTCATCTCTGCACACACAGCAGACATGAAGTAAGGCAGGGAGAGCCCATTCTGTGAACATGCGTCAACTGCAGTTACTTCCTTTAAAGAACAATGAAAAGAACATGGTGAAAACTTCATCTAACTTTAAAGGACCCGGAATATTTTTGCTAATATTTTTCTAATATTTTATTTACGAAGATGCCCATCTGATACTACGTGAATAGAATTTGTGGATTTATTTTCCATGTGTGGATTTTTTAAGTTTAAAAGTTGGTTATATTGAAAAAATGTTCATTTTATCTATATACTACAAAAAGAATAGAAGAACTTTTATATCAAAACGCTCAATTATACACTGTGCTTCAGTGTATACCACTAGTGCTCAATAAGTAATTGCTTTACACATGGTTCTATAGGAGAGAAACAGAGCGAGCAGGCAGTTATTCTGTCCAAATCCAAATCCAGAAAAATTCTGGACTCTTGAATTCATGGAATCCTAAGACACTCCTACTATGTGCTTTCCATGAAAAAACAAACGGTTTCTTCAAGGTTGTGTCACAGTGACACCCTTATACCAAGTAAGCAGACTCATATAAAGGCTTTCCCTTGGGCCTCCATGTGCTCAGAATCTCAGTTCTCTGTGACAGTGTCCAACAGCACTCTTCACATGCTGTGCTCAGAGAAACAGCAGGAAGAGGCGATTTTAGGCAGCACAGCAACACCAAGACTAGCAGTGAGTTCCCAGAAGGCCTACACAATGGCACTTGTACTGCCATCAGTCAAGTGGCCACTTGCCTTTTTAGAAGGCCCCCTAAACCCTCTGAGCCACTTTAATCAACACGTATTCACAGCCTCATGGGCCAACTGCCTGGCACGATGGAACCGGACTTCATGCAGACTCCTCACCTGAGGATTAGCCCTCAGCATCTAGAACTAAATTCTGCTGCATTCCACCTTCCTTGGGCCTACTTTCCTTAAGTTGTTTTGTTTTTCAACGTACTAAAGGGGGAAAATTATTTACTAAAATGATGCACGAAAAACTCTCAAAACAGATGGCAGACAAGATACTTGCAAACCACCTATAGGTATTTCTACTCAGTTACAATTACAATGCAGAGTGTCTTTTGGGAAAACCTTATATGCAAATTTTAGTCAACCAGAATAGATTTGTCTAGGAAAAAAAAAACCAAAAACCACACACCTAAAAGGAAAACTTTATGAGATAAGAGAAGCCAAGATTTCGATCCATTCTTGGCTTAGCCTTTGACTGTATCATGACGGCCAAGCTAACCTCTTGATCATCTCCCTGGGAGAAAGCAAGCAGTGCTGGGTACCACCATGGGAGCTGATGGTGCGGAATTAAAACAAGACTCCCATCATCAGATATGTTGAGTATTTCATTAAAAACTATCAAGAAGCAAAATGTTATTTAGCAATTTGCACATGTGATCACAATTCTTGGAAAAAGCTCTTTGATGAATGAGCAGTTATAAAATTTCCCTCCGATTTCCTTTCCAAACAGAGTCTATGACTTCCCACCACCTTGGGAGGAAACCCCCTACGATTCCATCATCAGTACTCACATTCAAGGCATTCTTTGCAGCTTCTGCTTCTGAGCGACTGTCAAAACTGACAAAGCCTACGGGCTGAGGAAAGAGAGAGAAATATGAAGGACAAAACAAATCAGGGGATGTCTACTTTTCTGGGTCAAGGGTGATGTCAAACCGAAGAGCTAGGATAAGGAAATGACCACAGGCAATGGGTAGAAATAAGAAAGCCGGTCCCCAAGAATCATGACTCAGTGGGCTTAGCCAAATTTCTAGCATGAATCAAAGGGATGACGAGGGTCTTTCTTCAAGGGCTGGGGATTTAGAGAATCATAAAAAAAAATCTAGAAGGGGTTGGAAGGTGAGCAGCAGTGAACAAGGGGATAGAGGAAAACTGGGGTCAGAGAGACTCTACTTTCCTACTTCGAATTCACTGTACCTCAGTTTCTTCATCTTTTAAAATGGAAAGAGAACCAAGTCACCTTTTGGGACACTGTAAGTGCAAGGAATACAATGACACAATGACAAAACCTCCGAACTCTCACTGCATGGCCAAAATTACAACGTGAACATTTCCATCTCAAATGCCAAGGGACAGCTTAAAAAAATCCTGCGTTCAATTGGGCTCGTAAAGCTCATGGTCCCAAGTAAATATAGAGGGACACAATCCCTCTGGACTCTGCATCTTTCAGCCCAGGAGGGTGCCTACAACATAGTTTATTTCTGATGAGCCAGAAACATGAAAAGTGATTGGAGGGGGAGTATGCCATGGGTTCAGCTTTTTTAAAAAAAAGGGAGGGGGGAAGGGCACAGTGGCTCACACCTGTAATCCTAGTACTCCAGGAGGCCAAGGGGGGCAGTTGCTCAAGGTCAGGAGTTCGAAACCAGCCTGAGAAAGAGCAAAACCCCGTTTCTACTAAAAACAGAAAGAAATTAATTAGCCAACTAAAAATATATAGAAAAAATTAGCCAGGCATGGTGGTGCATGCCTGTAGTCCCAGCTACTTGGGAGGCTGAGGCAGGAGGACCGCTTGAGCCCAGGAGTTTGAGGTTGCTGTGAGCTAGGCTGACGCCACAACACTCTAGCCTGGGCAACAGAGTGAGACTCTGTCTCAAAAAAAAAAAAGGAGGGGGGGAAGCTTATAGCTAAAATCTCCAAGAAGCTTGTAGGAACTATTAGAGTAACTGATTATCACCTCCATTCTATACCTTCTACGCCCTATTATAGACCTGGGACTCTGCCTGATTAGAGGTTTGAGAAACAGCATGATTCTTCACCATCTGATATTCGTATCGATTTGTGAAAGTGTGCCAGTTTA
>CAUYMX010080919.1:0-24051 GCA_963573855.1 Lepilemur septentrionalis
AGTTGGCCAATTAATTTTTTTTTTCTATTTATAGTAGAGACGAGGTCTCACTCTTGCTCAGGCTGGCTTCGAACTCCTGACCTTGAGCGATCCACCCGCCTCGGCCTCCCAGAGTGCTAGGATTACAGGCGTGAGCCACCGCGCATGGCAAGATTGAAAATTTTTAGAGTAAAATATAGAGGTAAAATGTGGCTCCTGTTTTTACTTTATGCAGTGTAGAGAAGTTATAATATGCTTTATTATGTGAAACAGTTATAATATAATTCAGATTTCTAAGACTATTCTCAATAATGTGAAAACCCCATCACGTGCACTGCTTCAATAATATACAGCATTTCCACACTGTGGCCATATTGATAAACTAAAGGATATTTTACTTCAATCTGTTTGCTTTTATGAATCATATTTTTTTCTTCTCCAAAATAGCTACTATTATATAATGATAGACAAATGGGTAGAATAAACAGGCATTGCTCTAAACATCAATAGATAAAATATATAAAGTACTGCTTACCCGAGAGTATATTATTCCCTTAGAAACTGGTGTCATTGACTTTGGCTACTGTGTGGGGGGAACAAGGAAGGGGCACTAAATATTTCTGCAAAACAAATAAACAGACAAAGAGTTCCTGATTTTTTACGTGACCAGGGCAATGATTGTGGCCTCAACAAGATAGAGGATCCAGGAAATAGACTAGATTTGGAGTGAGGAGTGACAGGCAGAGAGCATTATTTTAGGTTTTACATACTCAGTCTAAAGTTTCATAGACAGTTGGACACATGATTTTGGAACTCAGGAGAGGGCTCTGTGCTAGAGATAGGAAGTCATTAAAATATATACAGTGACTTTAAGTGGGAGCTAAACAATGTGTACACACAGACATAGAGTGTGGAATGGTAGGCGCTGGAGACTCAGAAGACTAGGGGGATGGGTAGGAGGAGGGTGGATGGTGAGAAATTACTTAATGGTTACAGTGTACATTATTTGGGCGATGGATACACTAGAAGCCCAGACTTTACCACTGTGCAATATATCCATGTAACAAAATTGCACCCCTACCCCTTAAGTTTATACAAATTATATATATATGTATATGTATTTTTTTTTGGTGAGTCACTGGCATATATCCAGATGGTAATGTAGATAAGACCCTGGGAAGGGAGGTAGAGTGTAAGAAAAGATGACCAAGATTAGGACTCTGAGGAACATTTGAAAAAGTCAGAGAAGTGGAACCTTCCTTTGAGACTAGGAAGGCATGTTCAACCTCATCATGGGGGTTGGGGGGGTGGGGCATTGGGAAGAGGGAGAGAGAGAGGGAGAAAGAGGTCACAGATCAGAGAGGAAATAGCCAATCTGAAGGAAGGAGTGGTTCACAGGGTCAGGTGCTCCCCACAGTTCAAGTGAGGTCAAGGCTAAGGAGTTATTACTGGGTTTGGTGGTTCTAAGTGATCAGAAATCATGGTGTGAGCAGTTTTGGTGAAGAGGTGGATTATAGCATAACGAATTAAGAAGCAAATAGGAAGTTAAAATGTGGATACAGCAAGTATAGATTATTCTTTAAAGAAGTCTGGCTATGATGGATTGAGGTAATTTTTTTTTTTATTTTGTTTTTAAAGATCAGAAGAACTCAAGTATGTCTGGAAGAAAAACCCCTTGGGAATACATGAAATGAACAGAAGAGAAAGGGTAATTAGTAATCGAGTCCTCTTGCCTGACCGGCTGTGAAGGGAAGGGACCCAGAGGCCAGGTGGAGAGTCTAGAGCTGAAGAGGGGAGGAAGACCTCCTGCCCTCCTACTGAGAAGGGGGAAGGTGAGGAGGGCTGTGGGTAAGTTCCTTTTCTGGGTGGTGGGAGAGGATAAGCAAGAAGGTGAAGAAACTCTAGTTACGGCATCTTATTTTTTCTGTGATGCACAATAATAGATCACCAGGTAAAAGTGACAGGGAGGGTGGTGGGGTCAGGCACTTATGGAGAGAATAACTGTTACGGGATTGTGAGTGGCAGGAGAGTAGAGACATGGACAAATTGCCAGCCATCAGAGGGCAAGGTTGAGTAGTTTTCTGCTGGAGCTCTTAGCTACCTACATATGGGAGGAATCTACCTAGCCATTTCCATTCTGAGCAGTGGTCAGCTCTCAGCTCTCAGCTGTCTTCTTCTGCTCTGGGTCTAAGCCTCATCATAGGCAGAATGTACCTGAGACTGATACCTTTCCTTCTGTAAATAAATTTTCTATCTTTATAACTTACCAAAAAAAAAAGTGTTTCAACATGTTTTTTTCCCCCAGAAATCCAATTTGAAATATTGTCCATTTTAATGTTTTGATGTTAGTATCATAATCAGATTGACGCCCAACCAACATGACCACCAAAGCTGGACGTGACCTAGTGTTTATATTACATTTTCCAGCCTGTCTCCTTGGGTAGGTAGCATATTATCCTAGAAGCCTGAATGTTCTCTTGAGGCAAGACAGAAGTTTTCAAGTCTAACCCTATTCCCTAGCTGCTGCCTGCTCAGGTGGGAGGCAAGATTTCACAGCTTTAAATCAAGATCTCACTATTGACCTTTTTTTCCCCCACTGATGAACTGTCATCTCAGTGTTTAGCAAATGTGATTGCTACTTTTTCAAATGTGATTGCAGGGTAGGAATCAACCTGATGGCTGGGTCAGCCTCCAGTGTGTGCCTTTATGTGCGGCTCCTACAAGCATCATTTCGACACCTTGCTTGTTATTCTGCATTTATCTCAACCTCAATTTCAGGGGCCAATCCCTTTCTGCAATCCCCAGCTCATGGATATCCTAGAAGTGAGAAACTTCGTGGCTTCTTCGGTGGCTGTCTCCCACTGCTCCTTGCTGGCACCCAGAAGTTCCACTGCTGCATCTTTCTTGAGTCACTGCACTCAAGTGACAGAGCTCTTTGAAGGCTAAACTAGCTCTCACTCAGCTTCCCACAGAGTAAGATTAGTCAATGTCTTCAGAAACAGTTTGTGAAGTATTGAGTCAATTCAGAATCAGAGCCCACATTATTTCTAACTTATTTCATCTCAACGTGGAGGTGAGCCAGGCATTCGGACTGAGCAACTCCACTTCCCTGCCTCTGCTTATGTGATGGTGCTCCTTAGGGTCTTCGTCAGAACATATTTATCCAGGACTTACTCCAGCTCATTGTTGGCGATAAAGAGGTGGATAAATCATAGTACCTGTCATCAAAGGCTCTCATAGTTTGCTGAGAGACAAGATAACAATTAACATATAGTAGCAATTCTCAAAATATAGTGAACGGAAAAATCAAGTGGAAGGCTAGATAAAACACAGGGTCTTGAGCCCATCCTTAGATGTATTTGTTAGGTCTGCTGAAGAATCTGCATTTTAAATAAGCATGCGGGGGTTAAAGAGTGCAGGTGGGTGGGGGAATGGTGAAGGTGGGTTGATGCAGCAGGTGTGAGACTCGCACTTTGAAAAACACTGAAAGACAATGTGTAGGTATTGACTCTGGGTGCTCCGGGAGCCGAGGAGGGGCTGGTTGCCTCAGCCAGGGAGGCAGTTATAGGTGGGAGGAGGCTGAGGAGGAGAGGTTTTATTGGGTAACTTCCTATATCACCTCTCAGATGATCTGTGAGGATGAAGTCATATAAATCTCCCTGTCCTTGGTCTTTTGTCTCTAAAACCTCTTCTAAAGCATTTCCTACTTGATCTATAGCGTGCACCCTTCTCTCTTATTTGTTTTTATGTTTTCTTTTTACGAAACAATTATACTGTCTGCAACTCCAAGGGTTTTCTGTATAGTTTCCCATTTCTAGACATGTTGTAATTAAGTAGCAGTTTCCTCCAAAGCTGAGTTTCCCATCCTCCCATCCTCAGCTCCTTATTTCTGAATTTCAGTTACTCCTTATGCTTTTTGTCTTTAGCAAACAGGCTGTTTTAATGTTACTTTTTTAACCCTGAACTGAAAATACAGCCCTTACCTCATCCAGCCATTGAATGCATCGTTTGCTTCTGTCAGTTTGAACGGAAGACCTCGGGTATTGTTTTTGTGAAACTGAACTGGAAAGAAAGTGCTGAACCAAGAACAAAACATTTTCTTTCTAGAAATACATTAGCTTTAATAGGTATGAGTTTGTAGTGTTTATTCTTGGAAATTTTGCTGAGAGAAGACTCTGCAAACAGACAGGTTCAAGTACCTGATGCTAAGTGTGTATGGAAGGTTATCAGTGGATAACTTAGCACCTTTACCTTTGTGTCTTTGAATTTACAACTTTGATGTGGCAAACGTCCAAAATGTCTCATGTGCAAATCTTTAGTAGTTAGTGTCTGAAACAGTGGCGACTGAGAAATGAAAAACTGTGTCAAACTGTGAAAATCTTTCCTTTCCTTTATCCATTGTGTTCTTTACCTCAAATTGAAATGTTGAAATAAGGGGGTAAGAGTTGTTGTGTGATGTTGCTAGGGAGGAGAGATGTGAAAAAGTTGTCATCCATTTTATAAAAGAAGATGCTATGGACTGAATTGTGTCACCTCAAAATTCATATGTTGAAGCCCAATGTGACTGTATTTGGAAATCTGGCTTTTAGGAGGTAACTAAATGGGATCATGGTGGGGGGGTCATAAGGGTGAGGACTTAATTTGATAGGATTGGTGGCCTTATAAGAAGAGGAAGAAGATATCTCTTTCTGTCTGTCTCTCCCCTCCACCCCCACCCCCATGCACACATACCAAAGAAAGGCCAAGTGAGCACATAGAGAGGAGGCTGCTGACAGCAAGCCAGGAAGAGAGCCCTCACCAGAACCCAATCTGGTTTTCGGACTTCCAGCTTCAAGAACTGTGATAAATTAAAATAAATTTCTGTTGTGTAAACCACCCAGTCTATGGCGTTTTGTTAAGGCAGCCTGAGGTGACTAAGACAGAAGACATGCTTAGCAGCACGGGTGTCTGTGGATATGAACTCTAGTTCTGATGCTACCACCTTTAGCTCTTGTGGTTCTAGAAGTTTCATGAGATTTCACTTTCCTCTCTGCATAATGAGGGGGTCAGACTAGCTAACTCCTAAGATCTTTTCCAATTTTTGAAATTTTTGACTCTAATTACATCAAATGAAGTGTTTTGTTGAAGATCATATAACGTCAAGCCTGAAGCACTCTTTACCTTCAAAGCCTTGTTGCCAAATTCACTCATTTAGCGGAAGAGGAAACTAAGGCCCAAATAGATTACATGATGTGACTTTCCCAATGTCACATAGATACTTCTGGTAATACCTGGAAGTGTAGTCTTATTTGTTCCTCTTCCTGTTATGTTGCTGAGTGGGTTGTCAGCTGTTACATATGAATAATTTTTTCTGTCATGGACCTATTTCATTGGGAAAATGTTAGTGAGCTGGAAAATATTGAGCTTTTCAGAATAAAGATATTTTTAGTATTATGGTGATTTATGATGAAAATATTCTTTAAGTGTTTTCTTTTGAAGTTACCTATTATTACATCCAAGTATTTTTCTCTAAATATTTTTAATAAATAAGGCCAATATGCATACATAGTAATATTTTATAAATTCTGTATTTCAAGGTAACACATGCATATGGTAAATAATCAAATAATACAGATGAGCTTATAATAAAATATAAGTTTCTTATCCACTCCTCTCCATTTTCAGTTGTAGGCATCAAAGGCAACATCTTTTAGCTGCTACTTTTTAAGGTTTTTTTGAAGATTCCCTTAATAACTTTAGATAACGTACTTATCCCTGTACTCCTCCGTAAATCAATAGATTGCATCCATAGACTTCACGTTAAGGAAGTCAAGCTTTTCATGCTCCATGCTGCAAATAACTAAGATAAAAAGAAAAGAAATAAGAGAAGAAAGTAGAGATTTATAACTCATTTATATTACTCTCACATTCCTATCTCCCATGCTCAAATTTGATAATTATATTATTTTTAGTTTTTCTAAACCTTTTAATTTTAAATAGTATCATAAAACTCTATTGTTTGGACAGAATTTCTTGACTCCCTGCTTTGTAAAATGAGTACAGCTATGTAGTAGGACCCCTATTCTTTTCTCATTTTCCTTTCCTACTTCTACATCCTCCTTCTACCAGCTATACTTTTGCTTTCACATTGTCAAGGTTAACATTTACATTCTATTCTGCAAACACAAATGTGTCTCCTGTGCTTGACCAGACTTTTGACTCTACATGTTGAAAACCAATGAAACAATGTTTAATATTTTTATCCTTAAAAAATGTTTTGGGACCCCAGCTACTCTGCACAAATGGATTTTCTGTAAAAATAGAAATTGGAAATTTGCCATTTGGGCAATTCTCAATTCTCAATTAAAAAATCACATTTATTTGAGTTATGATGGTAGATAAAGATGTCACTATTCTCTACTTTCTTTTTTAAAAACTGACAGCATAAATAAAATGCCAGAAAAAGTATCATGAATACTATTTTTTAAAAATTGTGTTAAATCTTATCAAATCAGAATTGCTGGTCTGTTCAAAAGATCTGATTTGACATTGCATTAAATCATATTTCTTTAGGAGTTTTGATAGTTGCTTTTTAACTATAATTGGTTCACTCACTGAATTCAGTAAAATTCTACCTTTAATATATTTCTGCCCTGTGATGTTTAAAATTATTCCATTTAACTAAGTCAGAACCTCACTGTAAATCACCCTAGAGTCACACCAAAAAGACTCTCTTAGGTTGGGTGTGGTGGCTCACGCCTATAATCCTAGTACTTTGGGAGGCTGAGGTGGGAGAATCGCTTGAGCCCAGGAATTCGACACCAGCCTAGGCAACATAGTAAGACCTGTCTCTACAAAAAAAAAAAAAATTAGCTGGGCATGATGGTGTTCATCTAGCTAGGCATAGTCCTAGCTATGTGGGAGGCTGAAGCAGGAGGATCACTTGAGCCCAGGAGTTTGAGGTTGCAGTGAGCTATGATTGCGCCACCACACTCTAGCCCAGGTGACAGAATGAGACCCTGTCTTAATAAGTAAATAAATAAATAAGACTTATTATTATGTAATTATTGTAGCTGGTTTGGAATGGAGGGAAGGTCTTAACCCTAATAATCGCCCTTATACTGAATTCTGCCATGTCTGGTGAAGCTTGTAGGAGGTTTTTGTGGGCTTTGTGTCAAGCGTGTCTGTATTTTTAAATTATGTTCAGAACTCTAATACTTTGTCTCTTTTTGTGGTCATATTTCCAGTATGGATGCTGGGGAATATTTGTTTGCCAGTGACTACACGTCTCCATACCTTTTTGATGAAAATATGCTCTTGACCTTCCTCACCTATTTAGCATTTTGTATCTTGCAGACATAAACCCCAGAGCTAAGTTTAGCTCACATAGCTCTGCATATTTTCACTTCCCCAGGGGTAGTTATATCATTTCTGAGGTAAGAAGATCAATACAGAACAGGATTCTCTAAGTAAGGGATAAACCAATACCAAATATAGCACTGACAAAGCATTTAGTGGCTTCCTGTTTGTGATGTTCATCAAAGCTATAAAGCTGACTAATATCAGGATTTGGGCTCTGTGGAGAACTATAAGGGAACAAAATATCTGAAACAGAGATTTTGACATATATTTGTCACAGCATCTGAAAGTTTCTATTTTTATAATAGATTACAATGGAATTCCCCATTAAGGCCCTTAACTCCTTATTCAAATGTGATTGAATCACATTTCTCATTATGACAAAATTATTATGCATTAGTGTAACTATAGTTTCATAGTTTCTACTAGATTATGAACTCCTGGAAAGCATTCATTATGCTTTATTTTCCTTATATCCAGTTGATCAATGGTGCTGTTGAGTTCAACTATGTCCTTACTGATTTTCTGCCTGCTGGATCTGTCCATTTCTGATAGAAGGGTGATAAAGTTTATAATTATAATATTGAATTTATCTATTTCTCCTTGCAGTTCTATCAGTTTTTGCCTCATGTATTTTGATGCTCTATTTTTAGGTGCACACACATCAAGGATGTCTTCTTGAATATTGATCTCTTCATTATTGTATAATATCCCTCTTTATCCATGATAACTTTCCTTGCTCTGAAGTCCACTCTGTATTAATATGGCTACTCTTGCTGTCTTTTTATTAGTATTAGCATGGTATAGCTTTCTTCATTCCTTTATTTTTAATCCTTATATTTAAAGTGAGTTTCTTGTAGACAACATATAGTTGGGTCTTATTTTTTGATCCACTCTGACAATCTGTATCTTTAGTTGGTGTATTTAGACTATTAATGTTTAAAGTGATTATTGATACAATTGAATTAATATCTACCATATTTATTATTATTTTCTATTTTTTGTCATAGTCCTTTGTGTCTAACTTTGTTTTCTACACTTTTTCTGCCTTTTGTGGTTTTAATTAAGCATTTCATATGATTTCATCTTTTCTTCTTTCTTAAACATATCAATTCTATATATATATAGTTTACTTCTTTTCGTGGTTGCCTTGCAATACACATTTTCAACGAATCCAAGTCCACTTTCAAATAACATTATACCACTTCATGGATAGTGCCAAGTGCCTTATAATAACAAAAAATTCCTAATTATTCTCTCCCTGTATCTCTGTTGTCTTTTTTCATTTATACATAACATACATAAGCACATATATGTATCCATGTGCCATATAATGATGTTTCAGTCAACAATGGACCACATTTATAATGATAGTCCCATAGAATTACAATACAGTATTTTTACTATACTTTTCCTATGTTTAGATACACAAATATTTAGCATTTTGTTACAGTTGCCTATAGTATTCAGAACAGTTAAATGCTATACAGGTTTGTAGCCTAGGAGCAACAAGCTATATACTATATACCCTAGGTGTATAGTAGGCTATGCCATCTAGGTTTGTGTAAGTGCTGTGATGTTTGCACTATGAAAAATTTGTGTAATAATGCATTTCTTAGAATATATCCCAGTCATTAAACAACATATTTACATAACTGAGCATATTGTTGCTATTATTTTGAACAAATTGTTATCTGTTAGAATAATCAAGAATAAGAAAAATGAAAATTTTTATTTTACCTTCACTTATTCTTTTTCTGATCCTCTTCCTTTCTTTATGTAGACCTAAGTTTCTGGTCTATATCATTTTCCTTCTCTCTGAAGAACTTTTTAAAATTTTTCTTTCAAGGCAGGTCTAATGGCAACAAATTCTTTTAATTTTTTTTTCATCTCAGAAAGTATTTCTCTTTTACTTTTGAAGAATAATTCTGCCGAGTATAGAATTCTACAGTGGTGTTTTTTTCTTCTCAACACGTCAAATATTTCACTGCACTCTCTTCTTCCTTGTGTGGTTCATTAGGAGAAATCTGTGTAATTCTCATCTTTGCTATTGTTTAGGTAAGGTGCTTTTTTTCCTCTGGCTTCTTTCAAGATTTTTAAAAATCTTTTGTTTTTTTAAAGTTTTCATATAATATGCCACAATGGAGTAAATGTTTGTGTCCCTCCAAAATTCATATTTTGAAACCCTCATTCCAATGAGCTGGTATTTGGAGGTGGGGTTTTTTGGAGGTAATTAGGTCATGAGGGTGGAGCCCCCATAAATAGGATTAATGTTCTTATAAGAAGAGGCCAGACAACTAGCTAGGTCTTTTTCTGTCATGTGCAGGTATAATGAGAAGATGGGAGTCTGCAACCTTGGGAGGGCCTTAACCAAACACCCTGATTATAGACTTCAAACCTCTAGACCTGTGAGAAATAAATGTTGGTTGTTTAAGCTACCCAGTTTATGGTATTTTATTGTCCTAAACTGATTAGGACATATGCATAAGTATAGTTTTTTGGAATTTATTTTGCTTGGTGTTCTGTTTGCTTTCTGTATCTGTAGTTTTGTGTCTTACATTAATTTAGGTACATTCTAAGTCATTAATGCTTCAAATTTGCTTCTGTTCCTTTCTCTCTTTCTTCTTCTTTTGGTATTCCCATTATGGGTACGATCCATCTTTTATAGTTGTCCTGCAATTCTTGGATATTCTATTCTGGTTTTTTCAATCTTTTTTCTCTGTGCTTCTCAGGTTTGGAAGTTTCTATTATATCCTTAAGGTTAGAGATTCTTTCCTCAGCTGTGTTCAGTTTACTAATGAGCCCATCAAAAATATTCTTCATTCCTGAATGTTTCTAATCACTAACATTTCTTTCTTATTCTTTGTTAAAATTTTCATCTCTCTGCTTACATTATCCATCTATTCTTGTACGTTGTCTATTTTTTCCATTAACACCCTTACCATATTAATTGTACTTTTCTTAAATTCCTGCTCTGAAAATTATAACATTTCTGCCATATCTGACTCTGATCTTGATGCTTGTTCAGGCTTTTCAAACTGTGTTTTTTGCCTTTTAGTATATCATGTAATTTTTTGTTGAAAGGTACATATGATGTACTGGATAAAAGGAACTGTGGTATATAGGCCTTTAGGAATGTAATAACAAGGTGTGGAGGTAGGAAAAACATTCTCTAACATTAATGTCCTGTGATTAATTTCAGTCTTTTGGTGAACCCATGCACCTGAATTTCACCAGTGCTTTTCAGTTATTTTCCCTCATTAGGTGCGACAGAAATGGCTAGAAGAGGCTAGGGCTAGATGTTTCCCTTCTTCTAGGTAGGTTAGGCTCTGGTAAAACTCCAGCAGGTTAGGCTCAGGTAAAATAGTTTTTCCTGAGGGAAAGCTTTGTCAAGAAGAACAAAATGTATTCTGAGATAGTTTCTGTTCCCCTTTCCCTAACAGAAGCAAGAGGGGATTTTTCTCTGATATTCACTGTGAGAACCTGCTTAAGCTCCTGGAGGTAAAACTCACAAAGGTGTGGAGGCCCCCCTGTGGCTGGTTTCCCCTGGAGTTTTTAATTCTCAGACTTGTCTGCACTGAGGCTCTAGTAATTGGTCAATTGTAGTTCAGGTTTTCATATCTCCACACTGTTTCACATAGAGATTTCTTCTTGTGGGTCTTTTTCCTAGGAAGTTGTGATTCTTTGTAGCCACCTGTCTGTCTCTCCATTTTCAGGAGCAGCAGCTTGCCTGTGACCTCACTTCTCTGATGTATTGAAGAAGAGATGGCAATTTTTCAGTTTGCTTGACTTTTCATTTGTTGTTAGGATGGAATGGCAACTTCTAATCTCCTTACTTGCTGGACCAGAAACCAAAGTCTGCCCCAACTCTTAACCATTATGCATCATGTTTTCCCACTAGCTATTCATTAACTTGAATTCTGTCTTGTGTGGGGTCTTAGCCTGGGTTCTCTAAGACACAGAGTTTGAGTTAAAGGCATATGTACTATTACTTGATTAGTAAGTCCAATCTCAGTGAGCAAGAGAAAGGGAAAAGGAGAGCGAGACAAGGAAGAAAGAGCCAATATGAAGGTGTGTTATTGAAACTGGCCCCTGCCTGGTATTGAGCTTGATTGATTATTTAATGTCAATGGGTCCTTGAAGAGCTATATACACAATTACTTTTCAGAGCAGTCTCTGGGGTGGGGGTGGGAATAAGGCTTTACTTGCTGACTCAGTCTCCTATTCATCAAAATTTCACTCCATGGTTTAGTTCCCTTTCCTCCCACTTACGGATTGTACACTTGTTGGCAAAAAAAAGGGGTCTCATGGTGTCTTAGTTTGGGTTCCCCTGGAAGCTGGACATGAATAGGCTTGGGTGCAGGTAGTTCATTTAAAAGGTGATACAGAAAACAGAAGTGAAGGAGTTGGGAGAAAGAGGGAAGGAGAGAAGACAATGTAGGAGTACATTATTGAGGTCTCTGTATTAGGTAGATACGATCTCTGGCTCTTCTCGGGACAAGGGTTCCCTGTTTTGGTGCTGTTTCAAGCAATTGCTCCACCTGGGAAGAAGGATAAGGGCAGGTACTCCATGTTGGTGTTGCCCTACCCTTAATCCTATCCTGAGCAACTGCTACACCTGGGGAAAGAGGGAATGCTTTACCAATCTGGGAATTTCCCAGCCCAGCCACAATAAGATTTAAAAAGTGACCTAGAGTAACCTAAGGATAATTAATATGCCATTAGCTTGAATCTGCATTGCCATTAACCTCCCTGCCCCCCACTCCTGGGCTTTCTTAGAGGGAGCTCATATAGGCAGATGAAATTTTGAGGACACCTGTTGATCATTTTATAACATCCTACACCTCCCAAGAGCCCTCCTCCAGACTGGGCTAATAAAAAAAAATAATCCGAGAAGTCAAAAAGGAAGTGAGTGGGTCAGTCAGTGATAAGTTGGTCTATCTCTCTCCACTCACAGAGACAGACCCATTTTATTCTACAATAAAGAGCTGCTCTTGTGAAACTGCTCCCTGCCTGAGGTTACTCCATTGTATTGGTCTTGCTAGTGATTTTTCCAAGAAAGGAGTCAGAGGACCAGGATAATAGTCTGGACTTGACACTTGGATTTGTCTGGTCATTCTTCAGCCAAGAGCACACCAAGAACCAAGGGAAGACTCCCACTCTGACATCTTTGGTGCCAAAACATGGGATTTTGACACATGCAGTAAGCAATAGGGGCTCCATTCTGGTATAGAGTACCTCTCAGAATTGTTGATTCATAGGATGGGGAGCGGAGCTTTAACCACTGTCTCCCATCCTCCAATTATTGAGAGTTGCTCCTGGAATCTATAAATCTCTTCCCTTTTTGGGCAGTGCTTATATTGGGTAGATAGTGAGGGATTCCGGGTCTCCTAGGGATGAAATTGGGTGCTGTTGCCCCCATCTTACTCCTGCCTGACCCTAATACTCCACACTTGGGGGAGAAGGGAATACCCTATGAGTCTGCCAATTAGAACTTGGCAGTCCAGCTACAAAAGAATGCAGAGGACTCTCTAGCCCACGGACCAAGCAGTGTAGGTATCATAAAGTCTGGAAAGTGACCTAGAACCCACATGCACAGTAGGACTTAGGCCACACAGCTCCCCAACTGTCCAAAGTGGTTCTATGGTGATATTTGAACCATGAGGTGGTCCCTGTCTGGACCCCATAAAACAAGACGTGGACCATAACCAAGTCCCCTTTTTTAGCTGTGACAATGGGTTTGGTTGTCATCTGTGGCACATGTACTATGCTCTGTAAACCTATATCTTGCTCTTGCCCTATAGTCCTATCTTTCTCTCCACAATAAACCTCATCTTCGTGCTTGCCTAACTTTGGTGCGTCTGGTCATTCTTCAGCCATGAGCACGCCAAGAACCGCCATTTCAGACTGAAACCTGAATATGCTTACATGGACTTATATGCTTACACGGACGTCTGAGATTTTGGAAAACGTGCCTAGCTTAAAAAACAGACATATCTGAGATGTCAGTATGAGTCTGAGCTTGGGTACAACTGCCCACAACAGAGGTGGGCCACAGAGAGGTGACATGGTTTACCTGGAGTCTCAGGGAACAGGGAAACTATGAGGCAGATAGAGCAGCCTTTCTTTTGTGGGATGGTGTGAGATTGAGTCTGAATGGTGCTGAATGCTGATTTCAGGTGACTCAAATTGTTTATATAGTCAGCGGCCCTGCTAAAATATTTGCTTGAGGTTTCACACACCCTAGGGAGAGCCCTGCCTCTGTGAAGTATGTTGGAGCCATACAAAGTTGACTGCAGTAGCTGCAGCTGGAGTAACAGAAAAGTAAGACTGAGAGGACTTATAGTGGCATTTAGGAGGTAACTGATATCCTTGGTTAAGTGCTTCCTCAGAAAAGTTTTTACAGAGGACTTGTGAGTCTTTGTTTTTCTATATGCATAAAATCACATTTGCAAAAATTTTATAAGTGAGTCCACATGTGGAGCAGATTGCAATATGTGGCTGCAAATTCTTTGTTTCCTGGTGTGTATACCCCACCAGTTTGCAGGAGGAATCTCTCTCTTAAGTCCACCCTCCTGAATCTGGACTGGCAGATAACTTTTTCCTTTTAGCTTATAGGTCTCTAGATAAGAGAACGTGCACCACTGGAGACCTAGTCTCTTGCCTTCCTTTGCAGAATAGAATGAGGCAGAAGTGACATTTTGCAAATTCTGGGACCCGGGCCTCAAGCAGTCTTACAGCTTCTACCATCACTCCCTACACTGAGACCACCATGGAGGGAGGTCATTCTGGCCTACTATAGGATGAGAGGCCAAGTGGTGGAGAACAGAAGCACCCTAGCTGATGGCCAGCACCCACTCCTAGACATGTGAGTAAGGCTATTGTGGATTCTCCAGTCCAACTTCCCTTCTAGCTCAAGGTAGTCATGACTGAGTCCAGGTAAAACTAGAAAAGACTGCACAGCCAAGCCACAGGATCATGAAAAATAATCATTGTTGTTTCAGGATCACTAAGTTTTAGGTGGCTTGTTATGCTGCAACAGATAACTAATATAACATGAAAAAAAAAATCCTGATAATCTTTGGAACCATTTTTATGCCTCAACTAAATAGATTGCCAAATTAAATGATGTGCTAATAAGTTTACAAATACTAATAAGGTTTCATGTTGAGTTTTGGAAAGTTTCTCTTCTGTATTTAGCCAAAGAAGAAACCACAAATGAGGAGTTGCTGTTCCACGCCAAAAAAGTAAGCTTACGAAAATTACACTCAGTGAAATAAAATAGTAAGTAGTATCTTAAGTAGTCTGTGTAACTACAAAGAGAAACTTATATGTATGCACTCTTGGCTTCTGGGAAAAGAATATTATCGGTTTAGTGACTGTCATGATGTGTTTGTGTAGATGGTGCATGTGTGTACTGTGGTTTGATTCTAAATGATTTCGTGGATAGTAGCAGTTACTAACATTTGCTGAAAGTACTTGAGGCAAGGGGACTCTGCTGGCTCAGTAGGGACCGGGTTATGCTGGTGGTGTTCTGAAGAGGTTCAGAGGATGTCAATGATAGGAAAGGGGAGAAAATCTCACATAGTGTCCTTACTACTTTTAGCAGCAGAAATTTGAGTTTGATTACAAATGGAAAAAGAGAGACGGTGGATTTTCACAAGATCACTGATTAAAAGAAATCCTTCCTACACAGTATTTGGTACAGTAAGGCTGGTTCTTTGATCACGTGATAAACTGCATCTAGATTATGCACATTATTAACTCATCTAACTTTTGTTTAGCCTGCACTGTGTATAAATACAGTGTTTTACAGTGATTGAGCTGCAATTTAAAAATCCAAGAGCTTTCACAAAAAAAAATCTGTAGTTTTAGCATCTCATGAAGTTTGGATGGTTGGGCCATAGGTCTACAGGGAGGGACAGCACACACTTTAGACAGATCCCACATTCTCTAGCCCATAGACTTCACTTACTACCTTATCAGTATGGCTGTTGTAGGCATGTGTCAGTCTTCATAGATTCGTTTCAGAGGGGGCAAGAGTCTTGGTAATCAGGCCTTAATTGACTATTTAAGCAACAATAAATGGCTTGATTTCCTATAGGTAAAAAATGATCAGAAAAAATGATCAACTCATGAAATGTCCATTTTAAGTCATTTCCACTACTAAAAATGTCCCTGTTTAGGCATAATATTCATGTATTTAGATAAAATGCCTTGTGTGTGTGAGTTAGGGAGTGCATCACAGTTGATAAAGAGATGCTCCTAGGCTGATGAGAGGAAGAGAGAAGAGGCCACAATTACTGAGATTGAAGGAGCACCTGTGTTTTACTTTTGGCATCACCTGGGATTAAAGCTTCCTGTTGAGTCTGGGCAGAGAGAACTATAGACAGAAAGAAGCAGCAAAGACCACAGATCTGAAGGGACCTGTCAAAAACCATGTCACGTACCTCATAGGCAGCTTGTATGAATGATGGTTAAGGAGAGAGTGCTCCACTTGGCAGATGATCCTAGAACTTTGACAGAACCCTATTAAAGAGAGCCTGAGAAAGCTAATATTAAGTTTTTTACAATCTCAATGAAATGGTGCTTTGAATCAGAAATTAGTATAGACAGTAGAGGGTTTTTTTTTTTTAACATAGCTAGAATTGTGGGTTGAGATTCATGCCCATTATGTTGTCTAATAATATACTTGCTTTAGGGAGATAAAAATATATTCCAACAAATACAGTTAGTTTGTGTGTTCAAACTATTGCTTTGTTTTTGTCCTCTAATACTATTAAGTGATTCTGCACTTGATTATTGCAGAGTATTAGAGTTGTAATCCTGAGAGTTAATTGCCTTCACATGTGTTCGGTCATTTGTTGCCAGCTCCGTGTCTTTTTATAAAAAGCATCCTTATGTTCCACCTTCTACCAGCCAGAAATGTTTCCAGTGCTGTGCACAGGTAATGGCTGTTTAAATTACCACCATTCAGTTATCTTCTGGACAGGTTTTCTTCAAGAGTCAGCAAATGAGCAGACGTCCAAGGACTGCTTTCCAAACTAGTGGATCTTCTACTTTGTATGGACATAGTTCCCCCTGGGAAATGTTTCCTGTGGTTCCAGGTTTTTATCTCAGGGCACTGAGACATGTTGTTCCTTCTTAAAACTTAGTTGAGAGTTCCAATGGAAATTTTGTTAATATAATTAACTGTATTCATTCATTCATTTAGAAAATACATGCTGAATGGAAACCATGTGCCCAGGATATTAAATAAAATCCAATAGCTGGTCTCTGCGTGCTCATAGTCTCCTGCATGAGAGAGGAATCAATGCACGCTTATAAAAGACTGTGGAAATGCTATATTGGAGGAAGCCACAGGAAAACAAAGGACAAAAACTGGGGGGAATTGGGAAGTCAGATTAGGAAGTGGATCAGGAAGCATTCTGGGTTAAGTGATATCCAAGTGTGTTTTGAAGTAAGGAGTAGAAATTATTCAAGAGAAGGAAGAAACAGTGACTAAATATTGATGCTTCATTGTTAGGAAATTTAGACTTTACCCGAAACTGGGTGTGGTTCCATGTAGCACCTTTAAAGATTTCTAAACAAGAAAGAGGGTTGATATAATTTCCCTTTTGGAATGAACACTTTGATGGCAGTGTTGAGGATGAATTAGGAGCAGTGCAAAGCCAGGGAAGGGATCTATTAAGAACTAGTTAGAATAGATGGTAAAGTGTGAGAGCCAGAAGGTTTGGTACTAGAAGTAAGAAAAAAAAAATATATTCATATGTAAGGAATAGACTCAAAAAATATTAAGAAGGAAGAAGATTCATGCTCTGGGAACTTACTGCATGTGTGGGGTGAGGAAAAGGATGGAGTCAAGGATGATTTCAGTTTTTCTGCTTGAGTGGCTTATTGTATGACTGGCTCATTCATGGCATTGATGAATAAGATGGAGAAGCAGGTCTTAGGAGATTGATGATGAATGAATCTTTGGACTTTTTCACTTTGAGGGGCCAGTGGAACATTTTGATAGAGATTCCAGTTAGCATTTGGATATATGGGTCTCGGAAACGGGGAAATAGCTCGGCTGAAAGTAAATATTTTGAAGGCTTTAGCACACAGAGAATAGCTAAAACCTTAAGGATATATGAGATCATCCAGGAATTGTTTGTAAAGGGAAAAGAGAAGATTATCAGTTACAGATTTATGGAGCACACTGAGTTTTAAAAGATTATCATTTGAAGAGGAGGATTAATAAAACATTTTTCTGAAAAGAAGCAACTAGAAAGGTAAGAAGAAAACTAAGAGAAGGTAGAATCTGGGGACAAAACAAAGAAAAAATTGAGAGACAGAGGGAAATTCTCAGCTAGATACTAGTCCTATCTCAGCTAGCCTTAAAATTTCAGGTGTTAGCTAGAGGTGCTGACTTGTTTTATTTATTCCAACTCAATTAATCAAAATAGATGAAAATTCCATTATCAGAAAAAAAAACACAGAAAATGTCAAATAAATTTTAAAGTGACCTATGAAAATAATTAGCAAAACAATTAGTTTTATTTAGTGATTAAAAAATAAACCAAAAAAGAAACTATCTACAAATTTATTCTGATAGTTTTTTTGTAAATATTAAGGTATGAGCTTCAGTGTTTATGAATAAATTGCTTATTAATCTTGTTTTTGACAATTCTTATTGCTGCATCTAAAATTAAAATTAATGGAAAACTATTTAAGGTATCCTATGGGACAACAAATTTCAGCTATTAGTGCTACCCAGTCTACTCACTTTAGTAGCTGGAAAAAAGAGCAGTTATGAAACTTACCAGTGCATTTGCTAAAGCCAAACATTACTGTATTAGTTTACCAGGGCTGCTATAACAAAGTGCCACAGATTAAATGGCCTAAAAAACAAAAATTTATCTTCTCATAATTCTGGAGGTTAGATGTCTCAGATCAAGGTATTAGTAAGGTTGTTTCTTCTTCTAAGGACTCTCTTCTTGGCTTACAGATGGCCGCCTTCTTCCTGTGTCCACATCTGTGTCCTACTCTCTTCTCATAAGAACGCTAGTCGTATTGGATTAGGGCCCACCCTAATGACATCATTTTAATTTAATTATGTCCTAAAAGACCTTATCTTCAAATAGAGTCCCATTCTGAGGTACTGGGGGCTAGGGATTCAGCATATGAATTTGAGGGGGAGGGACATAATTCATTCATAAGCACTTTTTTAAAAAAATTTAATTTCTATTTATTGACAGGAAAGGAACTTCTCATATTATCATGTTTTCCATTCAATTTTAAGTTTCAAAATGTGTGTATATTTTATCATGGGCATATTTTCATTAATAACATTATGTAACTATGTACGGCAAAAGAAGCACATTTCACTAATTCACCAGTGGATGTTGTGTAGTTGTTTTTTAAATCACAGAATGATTATATGGGAGAGTAAAGGTATCCCCAAATTCCTGGACACTCTTCCCATGAGAGGTGGGAGTATGAGGTCAATGTCCTCTTTTGACCAAAAGAATATGGCAGAAGTGAGGCTGTTCTGGGTTTTAGCCTTAAGATTTTGGCAGCTTCTACTTCCTGTCTCTAGGAATACTCCATCTAAGAGCCCAAGCTGTCATGTAAGAAGTCCACTACCCTGAGGCCACCATGCTGTGGATGTCATGGGTAGGCAATCTGGTCAACAGTCCACTTTCAGCTATCCTTGTCAAGGTATCAGACAGGTGAGTGAACCCATCTGGGATCTTTTATCTGCCAGCTAAACATCAACAAGTAATCTCAGGTGACCCCACATGGAAGATGATGCTTGTAGAAATATTTTCTGATTTGATCTCTTACAAATGAAAGCTATTAGTGTATCAGTAGTTTCAACTCAGAACTACCTGGCAATGCATCCATACTCAATATGAAAATGCTCTGTGCAAACTAACAAACTAGATCTCATTTTGATATAATAGTTGTCATGGAATAACGGTGTCTGAATCCAGGCCAAAGATTATCCTTTATGCCTACTATCATTCTATCCCCTAGTATCAGAAAAAAGGAAGCCAGCCTGTGGCAGCCAGAAAATACAAGGCACCCAAAATAGAGTGGAGCCACTAAATGCCTTAAAATTGGGACCAGTTTGGAGATTCTCTCATTTAACAGGCCGATATTTCTCTTTTGTCTTTGACTTTTATTAATTAATTTATTAAAAATAAATGCCCCAGTTGAATATCAGAAAAATATAGTTTCATTTTACAGTGTACGTTTTTAGTCCTAGACTAATACTCTGAGAGCAAGAGACAAAAGCTGAAATTACCATTTTTACAACCATCCTTCCATTTATACAGTGGTGGTTCATAAAGGTGGAATTTGACAGTGATGGTTGACAACTGTACAACTCTGGCTCCCATGATAAGAGCCTGTACTTCTCCTGATGCCCCGAGTATATTCACATTGATGCTTCCCATGGGCAGCCGGGGTGTGCTGTGTGCTTTGCTTCCTTTGTGCAAAGTGGTGAGAAACGAATTGGCACTGGGAATGTTTTGCCATGAATTTTGTGGATGGGAAAGAGTAGAAATCATGTGTGAAAAATCTGTGAGGGAGTCAGTAAATAAAGAAGTAAACAAACAAGAGTTTAAAAGTGGTGACTTCAGATATGAAGGAATGAAGAAGAAGGAAGAAAGTTTCCTTCATGTTATGAGGGAAATAAGTTGATAGGACAAAATGACAAGAGCTACTTGAGATAGTTGGTTGGGGCAGGCCCTCAGAGGATGTGCAGCTGGGTAGGTAAGAACTGGACTCAGCAATTTGCACAGATGCTTTTCAAACATTTGTCTTCCCCTGGTCAGCTGGCAACTTCCACCTGTCATAGGCTGATGCATGGACATCTAGTTTGCCAATGCTTGATTGCCTGCGTTCTGTGGTTAGGTTAGTGACATACATTTACATTAATTAAGTAAATTAATTAACTGTAGTGTTTGCTGACTCACTTTCCTTAATAACTTTCTTTTAAACAATAATGAATCCCTAAAAGATCAAATCAGGATAATACAATTATTTTAAATATGAAAAAGCAGTAGTTAATATTTAGCAAGAGCTTACTATTAATAAATGTTTAGTACTGGCCTAAACACTCTATATGTATCTGTTAATTTAATTTTTATAATGGTTCACAAAATTGGTGCTAACAATATGTTTATGTTAGAGATGAAGCCAGTTAGGCTAACAGAAGGAAATTATGCCTGTTGTCACACAGCTAAGAAGTAGAGGGATTGGGTACAGACCTCATTGACAAACTACTTTCCATCGGACTATGTACAGTGTCTTCATAAAACGGACATTTCGTGTATTCAAGACTTTGACGGGACACTATCAGTTGAGGAATTTTTGTATATGATGTGATTTTTTTGAGAATGATACTTTAATTTTTTCAGGGCTACTGGTAATTTTTAACTTGAACTTGGGATTCAAAAGAAAACACAGATGTGCTTTTTCACAGAGAAACTGCACTGAAGAAAATGTGTTATATCCAAAAAACATTCTGTGTAAACAGCTAATAAATCAGGAAAAAAAGGAAAAATATTAACAGTAATTTAGCAGCAAATGGGGTATTTGACCTATTGCTTCCAGACGAATTCCCAAACAATATGAATAATTTATTTTGGGAAGATGAAATGATACGGGTTATGTAATGCTTGATGAGAAATTGCAGTCATAACCGGGGAAATTGCTTCTGCTTAGCAGGGTCACCAGTGGAGGAAGGAGCTGCTCCTGGGGTATCACTTTCCACCTTGAAAATCTTGGCAGGAGCGGTAAGTGCTTGCCGCCCAGCTGTGCGCCAGCTAGTGTAGCTGAAGTTAGCTTCATTTTCCAGAATCCTCAAAAGCTGTTTGAATATCTAGCACCCAAATGGCCTCTGTGCTATTTTCTGAGAGGTTGTGCTCCAATCACGTCTCCTCATCTCAGAGCTGCAGTTACATTTCCTAGATTTGCACAGATGCAAGGCTCTCCCAGAACTGGGATAAGCTGTCAAGTTGTAGGGCAGCTCAGTTGCTCCTTGGAATTTATGCCCTAAGGGACAAGCACTCTATAGAGCATTTTGAAAGCTGACAGCTTAGTGTTGGCAGCTGAATTTTGACATTCATGCTATTATCAAAACTCTCCCAAACAGCTGAAACTATAGGTATGTGTCAGTTAAGCCTTCTGTGAGGCATGTTTATCTGGCAGGAGGAATGCTATCATTTCCCTTGTTATTCTATCATCCTGTGCATTTTAGTTACTTTTTTGTTAATCAGTTAAAACTCATGCATTGTTGAGATATCTAAAATGACAAGGCGAATAAAGAGTCACTGTTAGGATTTCAGCCTCAAGACCTTGCTCAGTTTAAAGATACGGCTTTGCAGCTTCAAAATAGTTTGAAAATTTGCCACTGAATTTCTGAGAAATGTAAAAAGCAACACAAGAATTCACACATTTGGTAGTCTCTATAAAAGCCCACACTTAGTCCTTCCCCTGTGGACTTGAAGGAGGTAATAAAAAACCATATTTCTTCCCAGGCTAGAGCTGACATAATTGGAAATGTTGGTGTCTGAAAACATATCTTATCAAAATAAGGAGCTGAAAGTGGAGACTGTAAAAAAAACAAAAAAAACCCCAACATAATCCTCTTAATTTTCATTCCATTAAATGCTGAAAAAAATCAGTGTTTGACAAATGAAAAAGGACAGAGTTAGAAGAACTATTTAGAATAGGGTGACATAAAGAGTTGGGATTTTTATTTTTTGGAGCAAAGGAAGAATAATGCTCCTGTAGCTATGCTTACTTCCTACAAATTATTTTTGTTAGTGAAAACAAAAATGAATTTACATTATTAATGACAGAAGAATAGGCTCTTTGATTTCTAGAGAAATGGTTAAAAATACAATCTCTTTCTCTTGTTTTGAAACCCCCCCCCAAAAGAAACAAAACCACATCATGCTAACTGTTCAGTCAACACATCGACTTGAAACACGTAGCCCCAGCCTTAGTAGAACCCTCACCAAAGAATGCAGCATCCTATCTTACGCTTAAATGCTAAGCACAAATTGAAATGTGTCATTAAAGTAATTAACCCAACCAAATTCCACTGATTGCCACAAATTGAATGTGAAATTGTGGAAATCTTTGATGTCCTTTGATTCATGACTGAGAACTGAACTGATAAAATAGCTTTGAGATGAGTCGTGGTCATACTTTCCATGTGTGTAGTCAACACCATATAATCCATTTGGCAAATTAAACTTATTCAAAACAATCCTCAGTGAAAAAATGAAATATAATTAGTTGGACTCTTCTCCTAAGTTAAGGGTTCCAGAGATACAGATTTTGAAATAATCAGTGTCTCAGACTGAGCTGTAAGCTAAGTTGCATGGGGCTTTGTAATGACATTAATAATAAATAATAGCAATGACAGTATCTAACACTGATAGAAAGTGTACAATACGCTAGGCACAACTTTAAGCCATCTGTATACATATATACATATATACATGCACACACATACATACACATTACATATACATATATACACACACTGTAATCCTCATAGCATTCTTGATGTTGGTAGATGTTATCATCATTTCCATTTTGCAGAGAGGGAAATAGAGGCTCAAAGAGATTTAATAATTTGTCCAAAGTGACAAAGTGATGAGAGTGGTATTTAAATCTAGACTCTCTGACTGTAAAGCCTGTGCTATTTATTTGTCACCTCATTATATTTCTTCTTGACTGAGTCACAGAACATTTACATGTTGAAATATATTCATCTGAAGTTTATCTGCAGTGCAAGAACTTCAAAACTTCATATGAGTTCCTTCAAAAATGTGGCCAATATACTGAAGAGGAATAATCACAATAGAAGTGATATTTTTAATGCTTCCATACAAAAATGTCTGGAGGCAGACTCGATAATGGAAAAATATTGATTGTGAGTGTAAAAGGTGATGAATTCAGGACCAATAACAGCCAAATTTATATCCCTAAAGTTTCCCTCTCATATTTTCAAATTTCCCTTTCTACATTTGAAGAGCTCATTCTCAGAAGTGATAACAGAAGAATTATAGAGTCAGCCCTAATAACACCAGTCAGCTCAGGTGAGTGCAAGGAAAAATTTCTCTCTGATTCTAATGCACATCTAGTGAAGCTTGGTTTTTGTTTTTTAAATCCGTGGGTAGGAGGCTATAGCATGGTGTACAGGATTTTCCCCCTATATTTAAGATGTTTTTATGTATTTTCTTTTTCATCACTTTGCCTCATTTCCTCAAAGTTTTTCTATTAATGCATTGTAACCACTTAGCTTCAAGCAGACACCAAGAAGTAAATAAAGGTATGAATGTTTGCCTCAAGTAAAATAAAGATTTCTTGGGACTTTAATTTTATATATAAAATGATTTTTTTCTGTATCATCGTGCACCTCTGAGTTTTCAAGGGCTTTATTACAGCCATTACTTGCAACATTAAGATAAACTAGTTTTAAGATGTAAGTTCTCCCTCTCTTTTTACTAAGACTTCTGTGTTTTGGGTCAGAAAATCATATGAAAATGTCTCATTTATTCTATTAGCATTTTAAAACAAATAAACAAAACAGATACACAAAAAACAAGAATAATGAGCAAGCTACTTGGGCAACAAAAGGTAAGACTTTTAGATTGCTTAATTTTGTCTTTGCCAAAGGGATTTTAGTAAATGTTTTCAAGAACACACACACACACACACACACAC
>CAUYMX010080923.1:0-12662 GCA_963573855.1 Lepilemur septentrionalis
AGCAACTATTTTGGCCACATGATCATTCTGCTTGATTTTGTGACAACTCTTCTAAGCTTATATTGCAAAGTATCATAACATAATCACTTTAGGGGAAAAAAGTGAATTAAAACAGTCCCATGTGGCTGGGTGCAGTGGCTCATGTCTGCAACCTCAGCATTCAGGGAGGCCAAGGCAAGAGGATTGCTTGAAGCCAGGAGTTCAAGACTAGCCTGGGAAAAATAACAAGACTCCTGTCTCTACAAAAAAATTTTAAAATTATTTGGGTGTGGTGGGGCACACCTGTAGTCCCAGCTATACAGGAGGCTGGGTCAGGAGGATCGCTTGAGCCCAGGAGCTTGAGGTTACAGTGAGCTATGATCACACCACTGCATTCCAACCTGGGCAACAGAGCAAGACTGTTCCAAAAACAAACAAACCAAAAAACCCAGGGGCGTGTGTGTGTGTGTGTGTTATTTAATCTAAAAGGTACCTTGGAGAAACTATACATATCTGGGCTTTGCATTACTATAATCCCTGGTGTAGAATGAGTTTCAGATTTCATGTTGCTGATAAATGTGGCACTCAGAAAAAAAAAGCAAACCAAAAATGGCATCATGATATTTAAAGATCCATTTTAGTGGAGAAATCAACATTTCTACATTAATATAAATAATCTCTGTCTATATACTGAATCCATTTAAAATAATCTTTTATTTTCAGCAATGTGTTACACGTTCTTAACCTTAAAATTATTAAACTCTCAACATATTGGTTATTGAAAGCAAATTGCAGAGCTGTAAAACAAATTGTATGTAATTCTGTTATCCAACTGGATTAATTTTTAATTTATTGAATAGTTAAAATATTTCAAACATATAGAAAATATAAAAATAGTATAGCAGATACTTATGTATATTTGGATCAAATTCTGTTAATAGAATATAGCCTGCACCTATTACATTTAGTAAATTTTCCCAAATTCCCCCCCAATATCAATTCAATTTTCATTATAATAATTAGAATATTTTGGAACTGAAGTGGAGAGGCCGATGGTGAGGATAATGTATTTGTAACCTACAGTTCAGGTTTTGATATTACTTTCAGTCTGTGTCACATAGCGTGAGTGAACTACGGAGGCATGCCACTATCTAGAGAATCCGAGCAATATGTATACTAACCCTAAACGCACTCTGGCCAACCATTCCTTAACGCTACAAGAGGTTTCGATACTCTCCTGTGCCCAATGATACTGGTAACTGCCTAAATTTTCCCTTCATTAGGCCAGTAACACTCTATGAATTACTATATGCCAAATATTTTTTAAAATAAGATTATATAGTCATAATCTTTCTGGCTCTAACTATAAAAAACTCCAAATACCTGTAACTTTATTGTTTTAATTAAAATAGGGTACAGACACAAAATCTTTATAGAAAAGCATTATTGTTCTCATTTAACAATGACAAACCATATATTGCCTTAAGTGGACCCCATAATTCTTACCATGAATTTCGTTTTTAAAAATTACTGAAGATTATGTTTGAAGCAGGTAAAACCAGGTTTGTTCCTTTTTTTTTTTCAAATAAGAAAACACTCCAGAATAAGGATCAGGAAAATAATGCATGATCGTAAGCAATCTCTTCATATAAGATGACTTAAATAGACCACAGTTTGTGGCAACACAGGGGGCAATGACCATCCAGAAGAGAAACTCTAGAAAATCCTTTAGGCTTCAGAGACTTTGCATTTCAACTCTTCCATATATTAACCAGAGAGTCACAGAGAAACAACGTCTTTGCCACAGACACCCCTTGTTAACCGGCACTGATGAAATTTGGTAGGAAAGCCCAGAATTCACTAACTCTGCTTTTACAAATACTAAATTAAAAAAATAAAGCCAAACCTTACCAGAAAGGAGCACGCTGACTCCGTAGAGAACTAAGCCGGCTAGAGTCCATGCTTCCCCAAATCTCTCCATCCAGTTTCCACAGATGTGCATGAGGTCCCAAGGATCCTTTCAAAAACCCAGAGGTTTGTGACTTTCCATTCGCATGTTCTGTTAGGTCTTGTTTACAAGTTAGAGGCAAGAAGGAACAGCACAGAAGCAGGCTGTAACAGTCTCATTTCTGTCTGAGCACAGGGAGTTTTAAGTTCCTTTTTCCTGTTTCCTTTGTAGATTAGGATGGGAAAGGCTGTATCTTAAAGGCATTTGGTATCAGCAGGGCTGGGGGCACTCAAGCCCTATCCATCTTGCAATTCATCAAAACACTTATCTGTTGCTGTTGCTTCTGCTGCTGCTTTTGCTGCTGCTGCAGGAGTAGAAAAATTTTGTTGGAAGTGTGGGTCCCGGTCAGCATTTTCAGAAACAATAGGGGTATCCTCTCAGAGGCGGGAAACTGAGAATAACAAGCCCTCCACCTATGTATGGTATGCGATGATCACCAACCCTTCTCGAACCTCTAACTGCTCTCCCGGGGCCACTTGGGATCCCTCACAGAAGGGGCTTTTGGGTGTGGGAAGCAGTTTTAGCTTTTCTTTTCTCATTTTAACCCACATGGTTTGAATTGGGGAAAAGAAGTTTTCCATGAGGAGAAAACACAAACTGAAAGGCAATTAATTTGAGCGAGCACCGGTGAGGTCAGTTCTCAGCATAGCCACAAGAGACCAGAGTCTAAAATCGTTTCAGCCTGTTTTCTCTCACACAGATGGCCTATTTGTTGGTCATGAGCCCAAAGATACCCATGCTACTGGCTATAGCTTTAATTAACAACTCATCTGATGGTGATCTAATTTCTTGAAGACCTGGCCATAGAAGGATTTTAGTAATGAGAAGGATTTCGTAGTTATTAAGCAATGGTGTTTCAGAAGCAAATTATACGCAAAATTTTAAAAATAATCTGTGTATAACTGATTAGATTGGGATAAAAATAGTGTTCATAAGAGCAGAGAGAGTACATAAGTCAAAAAGAAACTATCCATTGGAATTACAATATCTAAAATGAGACCAGAAATCTTAAAATTATCTTGATGATAATTTTATCTGAGTTATCCAGATGGTAACTCAGCAATATGAATTATGACTTTAGGATGCAGAGTACTCTGCTCATCACTTGCCTTCAAGCCTGAGGAAAGAATTGAATCATACTCCTCCTTTTCCTACCCACCACGGGAAAAGGCAGATGCTGCTAGTCATGACTAATTTTTGTGCCAGGTTTTATCACATCTGTGACTGATACTCAGAACCAATTAATGTTTTCACTCTGCTGGGATGGAAAAGCCCAGGTTCCGTCTGCAAGCAGATACGGGTTCAAATACTGGCTCAGCCACATGTGTGTCCTGAGACAAATTACTTAATTTCTTTGAGCCTCAGTTTTAACAACTGCAGAATGTTAATACCTTCTTCCTGTTTTTTTTGAAACGATCAGATGAGGTTTAAAAATACGTGAAAACATCTGGCACTGTGCCTAGTTAATTGATGCTTTTCATCGAATGTTAATAAGTTAATTTCCTTTCATTTTTCTATTCTCTCTCAGTGTAGGTCCCAAGAACTTCTACCAAAAAGTCCTTCTCTATTCCTGTGAGATGGCTTTAAGTTTAACACCATAAAGTACCAGTCTAGGAGTCAGGCATACCAGGTTCTAGTCCCAGCTCTGCCATTCTCTGCCTGTGAGGCCTTGGACAAATCATTTCCCATCTCTAGTCCTCAGTTTCCTCAGTTGTAAAATGAAGGATTTATATTGGATGTGACTAATTTTTCTTCTGATTCTGTCATCTCAGAAGTTCAAAATGACTAAATGGTCCCACTCTGAGCATCCCCCAGTTCCCAGGTCCTTTCATCTGGGCAGTTCAAAGAAGATGCTGCCTTTGTATCTCAGTCAATATGAAAGCCAGAGAGGGTCATAAATGAACTCTATTTTAAGAACATGATGGCTGAGGCTTTATGAGGTCCACTGGCCCCAAGCCATATGGAGCAGTAATGGAAGGCCTTGGAAACAACCTAACTCCAGGGCACCTGCCTCCCAGGCACAAGCTTCCTCTGTTTGTGCTTGACGGCATACAAGGAAGTTGTCATCACTGACACCCCCTCCTGCTGGCTAATTCTTGTGGGCTGAAGGTACTACCTTGCTTCCTTTTCTGGACTGACTCCTTCCACTACCCAGAAAAGCTGTCCAGTTTCATCCTTTCCCCCACTATCCAGAAAAATGCTCTTACCCAGAAATGTTACTTAAGTTCTTCCTCCCTCCATGATCCAGAATGGGTGACTGCATTTCATTCTGTCTGCACTCCAGAAAGGTTGCTTGGTTTAATTTATTTCTTCATTATCCAGAACAACAATGTCGTTTAATTTCATTTTACAGGATCCAGAAAGATTATTCCATTTAATCCTTTATATTGTTATCCAGAATAGTCAAAAGGCTGAGCAACTTCTCTCTGGGATGTCTGAATTTTTAGCATGAGATGTAAATTCCAGGTATAAAGATAACTCATGAACCAAATTTCCCAGACATGCTCTGCTCCAGCTGTCACCATGGATTTTAGAACATGGAGAACCAATCAAGGAACAATAATATGAGCTTCACCACACATTTTGGGGTCAATAAGCCTGCAGAGTTGATTGGCAAAAGGTTGGGAAGTTGCAAAACTGGATGGCATGCCAGGATTTGCAAGGGAAGGGAGAGGCCACTTCCATGTCTGGACAGGACTTTCCCCAATACATGATGTATTAAGGAAATACCACATACTTGGACATGGGCACAACCCTCTAAAAAGCTGGCTGTGGCCATCACTAAGGCATCTTCATTCTCTGAAGAGTCTTGAGGACCAGGTGAACCGGCTCTTTACCTTCAGCTGCTTCATCCACCTGGAACGGAAGAAATGCTCCTCCCATCATTGCCTACCTCCTAATTATCTTCTTGGTCTCAGCCTCAGAAAAGTCTTCCCAGACCATTCAATCCAGTTAAGCATTCAATCCAAACTAAGCACCACCACCATATCCAGGCCCCATTATTTTCTCACAACACCCTGTTCTTTTCTTTCATAGTACTAATCAAAATTGGTTGTCACATAATTGTATCTTTACCTTTTTAATGTCTTTCTCTACCCCCAACTTGACTGCAATCTCCATAAGGCAGGGACCATATCTAACTTATTCGCCACTCAATTTCTAAAACTGAGCACAATGCCTGGCACACAATAGCTCTTAAATATTTAATGAACTGATGAAATGAAAATACTCCCGTTGTTACATGCTCAAATCAAGAAAAGGGCTTTGGAGTCAGGCCCTAGATTACATCTGTTATATCTGTAATTTACTCACTGCGTGATCTGGTCAATTTAATTCAAGTATCTGAACCTCAGATTCCTCATCTTTAAAATGGGGTAAAATGCCTAATTAGCAAGATAATATACAACATCTGAACAAAGGCTCTCTGTAGGGTCCTTCCCTAACCACCGCCACTGGGCTGTTATATACAGCTATTTGCAATGAGGAAATGAAATTCCACACAGGTTAAGTTACTTGCTCTGCTGTGGGTAACAGAGGCAGTTTCAGAATCCTGGTCTCTTGGCCTCCAAATTTCAAGTTTAATATATGATTCTTTATTTCATAGTTCATCTTTAGAGAAAAATGTGCAGAAAAGTAGATAAAGAGAAATGTAGGAAACATCACAAGCACCGATAAATTATACTCAGACCTTAAGGAAGTATTTGAAATAAAATGTTGACAGACAATGAAAAAGTCTGGTGATGGCTACACTGAGAAACAGGTCTGTTCACAGTGTGCTTGTGAAATAGTAATAACTAATGTCGGGATCTGTGGGTTCTCCATAACCTGGCTTCAGGAAAATGAAAGAGGCCCCCTCATGAGTCAAGCTCATTTGATTTAATTTGATTTTTCCAGACATACAGAACAAAAAAGAAAACCAAACCAAACCAATGAACAAACAAGCAAACAAGACACTTGGTTGATATTTCATTTTCTACTCTCTGCTTTTTACACTGACTATATGACAAAACATTAAAAGTGTATGAGACCAGCCAGGTACGGTGGTTTATGCCTGTAATCCCAGCACTTTGGGAGGTCGAAGTGAGAGGATCACTTGAGCTCAGGAGTTTGAGATTGCAGTGAGCTATGATCATACCACTGTACCCCAACCAGGGTGACAGAGCAAGACCCTGTATCTTAAAATAAAAAGATTTTGAGACAGATGAACAAAAATATAAATAAATATTAATAAAATAATTTTTGTGAAAAGTGGAAAATAACTTATACAATGTTCCTATGAACTAGTATCACATGTCTGGAAGTCAATATCACAAATATGTAGCCAAAGCCTTATATGCATATCCTTTGGCCCAGAAAATCCACTTTTATGATATACATCAAGACAAAAATCAAAGATGTGCCCCAAAATTTATGTACAAGGGCTTTATGGAAGCATTGTTGATAATAATCAAACTCTGGAAATAATCTAAACAAAAATGGATTATGTGTGTAAATCATGGTACACAATGAAGTACCAGACAAATGTTAAAATATTGTGGTGAAAGCATATTGACATAGAAAGGTGTAAAGATGTTTATGGTATATTGTTTATTGGAAAATAACAGTTTAAACAGGATGAAATTTATACACACATGCACTCACACACACCACATATATATGACAAATATATATCAAAATGTAAAAAGTGGCTATTTCTGAGGTGTTGGAAACCTGATAATTTTCTTGTTTGTACTTTTCTATAATTTCAACATTTTAAAAAATAACAAGCATATATGTAAAAATGAAGACGACCAGGGGAAGATCCTTGAGACAGTTGACCCAGGGAAGTAGGATGTATATTTTAAAACCTCCACTGGTAAATAAGAAATAGAATAAACCTCGGCCTCCAGGAGGTGAGCAAAGAGATCAGGTGTCAACCTCCTAAACCACCACCTGGGCATTCCGCCTTTTGCTATGCTGTGGGCACTGAGCTGCCATAGCCATCACATCTGACTTCTTAAGGACTTTCATGAACTTTTTTTGGAACCAGCTGTACTTAACAGTAGCCAGCAGAAAGGGAAGGGTCGTCAACAATTAAGTCTTGGCCTTCAGCCAGAACACCACAGTTAAAACGGCAACACCCACTCTGGTCTGGAGTGAATAGCCGTGGAAAATACCTGACCCTCTCCAAATTCCATTTACTCTAAACCCTCTCAGCTATTGCAACATTTTTCTTTTCTTTCTTTCTTTCTTTCTTTCTTTCTTTTTTTTTTTTTTTTTTTATCATCTAAATGGCAAGAACTGTGCTAGTCGCCGTAGGAAGAGACACAGAAATTAAAGATGTGATCTCTGCTTTTGAAGCTCATGATTACACAATCCCACCATGGCGAAAATGCACCAAAACAGGAAAAGTTAAATAACAAAATCAGGCATTGTGTGGCTAAATACCAAAGGGTGGTACAGGCAGTAAAAGTTTTAGTAGTTCTTTGCTTTGGTATTCTTTAGACTGGAAAGCACCAATTCTAGTAACTTTTTTCTTTTTCTGTTATTTATTTCCTTGACACAAGTGGCAGCTTTCCAGATAGACTATAAGCCCCTTAAGGCAGGAGCTTTGTAGTTTATTTCAGATGATCCTCTGCTCTTCTCTCAATGGCTTAAGGGAAAGAGTAACCAGGATGCCTCTGAAACCACTGAGACCTTGTGGCCACTGACAGAAGAGACTGGGGGTAATCCCTCACCCTAGTGGGGGAGAACTTCAAAGAAAGATAAAAATAAGAAAAGAAAAAGAAACTCCTGTTCATCCTTCAAAATACAATTCAAATGTCACCTCATCTGTGAAACCTTCCTGTAGGTAGCTATTGATACCTAACAAACCATCCCCTAACTTAGCAGGTTAATACAACAATCATGTATGTAGCTCATGATTCTGTGGGTCAACAGTTCAGGCTCCCTGGACAGTTCTTCTGATGTCAGCTGGCCTTCCTCATGTGTCCACAGTCAAATGCCAGTCACTGAGGTAGTTCAGCTTCCTGTAAGGGCCAACTGTCTGTGGCAACAGGGCTACATAAGCAGGAGCTTGTTCAAACAGTGCTGTTGGCACTGCTGGCTTAAATGTCCAAGAAAAGCTCTCTGAATAGAGGCTGATTTTTCCACATAGGATTTATAATATCCATGTGTATGTTACCATAAATGATATAGAAGGTATCTCTGCCAGAGATTAGGAATATGGGAAAGTCACTATAAAATGATTAAACAACAATCCTCAGACTTCTAAACTCACCACTCACAAAACTGCTAGAAACTCAGCTCCAGATCTCTCCCTTTCAATTGCCTGGGATAAAACAGTGGAGGCCAAATTCCAGCCAGATGGAAGTCCCTTGCCCTTTGTGACTCAAGGCCTACTCATCAGCTCTGTACTGTGGACTCTTGGCATGGCCTGCAGTGCCCTACAGAAGCCACCCTGCCAACTCTCCAGCTCTAGACGGAGCCACCCTCCCTTGCCCTCTGCACTCTAGGCACAATGGATTCCTCACTGTTCATGGAACATTTCAAGCTCACAGCCCATGAGCCATTTCCCCCTTGTGGACTTTGTGATAGGTTCTTCACATGTCTTGGAATCTTGTTCTGTTAATCACTTCAGTGAAGTGAAGAAGAAGAAGAACAAAATTAACCAGGAAAGACTTAGATTATGTATCATCTCTTCAGCCACACCCACCCTCTGAGATAGAGATCAGTCCTTGTCAGATACAAAACAAAACAAAACAAAACAATTGTAATGAGGAATTTAACAAAGACAACTCAAAATAGAAACTAATTTTTTTTTCAAGTAAGGAGGCATTTTTTTCTCTTGCTTTTAGCAAAACACTCTTCAAGTTAGAGGCACAGAATCTGTCTGTGCTGTAAATTTTTTGACATCCGAAAGTCCATATTTGAGTTGACCTCTAAAACTGACATTCCACCATCACATTATGTTAACAGTGTTTATTAATGGTAATTTTCTGTTCTTTAACCTGCTTAAAGGACAGAAAATTCACAAGCAGGAAAAGCTTATTTAATCATTTATATGTGTTTAGCTTAAAATACAGATACATATTAACCACCTAGAGACCCAGGTACAACATAATACACACATAATGCATTGCTATGGTAGATTTAACCAAGCTGGCCTATCTATAAATTGAATAAACTGGGGTCTCCCCAAGTATGGTACCAAATGCTGTTAAGAAAACAGGCCTTATAATCAGAAAAGCAAGTATAAATGCCTATGCCTACCATTTCCTAGCATGTTACATCAGATAGTTAAGCCTCAGCTTCCTTACCTGTAATGGTATTTTGAAAGTACTTACCTCACAAGATTGTTATAAAGATTATACGAGATAATGTATGTACAACGTTTAGCATAGTACCTGGGACAGAGTATGTAAAAAATGAATATTACTATGTATTTTTATTGTTAATTCTTTAATAATCAAGTTAATAGTCATCACTTATATGAAGCTTGTGATAATGTTTCTCAGTGATTAAAAGATGAAAACAATTAATACAAGATATGTTCATATAGTTTTAAGTGATCACAAAAGAAAAAAAAACCATCATAAATAATTCAAGTATGCTTCTGTTTTCATTTATTTCTCAAAGTAACATCTTGTTCAAGTGTAACTTATGCCTTGATTACCTCTTTCAGAAATAGTAAACATTTGTTAAACTTTATTCTCCTTAAAAAATAAAACATCTTCACAATGTAAACAGAAATGGAAATAAACTTCCAGTTTAGATAGTTAATTAATCATATGCATTAGCTACTTTCTCCTCTCAAAATCCATTAAAATTAAGTAAATGAAGTTTTTAAGGACATAAAGCCAACAAGACAATGAAAATTAAAAAGAGGATAGAAACTACAAAATGTTGGAAGCTAGACACTGTTAGACCAGAGTTAACTAATATAGCAGACACTGAAATGCTACTGTTAAGTGACCAGTGGGGGAAAGCAATATACACTGCAGAACCTCTAAAAGATCATAAATTAGTGACTACTTATACCTATGGAAGTGGGGATAGGGTAGAATTAAAATTAAGAGTAGTTGAAAGCACATTTAAAAACCAGTTAGGCAAAATGAGATACAACTTCACATATACAAGAGGGGCTATAATGAGAAAGATAGTAACAAGTATTATATGGGATGTGGAAAAATGGAGCCCTCATACATTGCTGGTGGTAATGTAAATGGTACAGCCACTTGGGAAAACAGACCAACAGTTCCTCAAATGATTAAACACAGAGCCAGCAATTCTACTCCTAGGTATATACCCAAGAGAAGTGAAAACAAGTCTACACAAAATTTATACAGTTCGTGATTGTTCTTAGCAGCATTATTCGTAATAGTCAAAAAGTAGAAACACCCCAAACCATCAAATGATGAATGAAAATAAAATATGGTATATCTATACAATGGAATATAATTTGACAATTAAAAAAATGAAGTACTATACTAATTCATGTTACAACAATCATGTTACAACAAGATGGACTTTGAAAACAAGCTGAGTAAAGGAATCCAGTCAGAAAAGGCCACATATTATATGATTCCATTTATGTGAAATGTCCATACAAGGCAAATTAACAGAAATAGAAAGCTCTGGTTACAAAATGTTTTTTGTGACAAAGAAAGAAACCTGCTTTCTTAGAGAGGGTATTCCTAATTTTGAGAATAAGTTAAGCAGTCCATTTTTTTCTAATTTTCAGAGGATATCTGTTTACAAAAGAGAAAGAAAAGCAGACCTTTATGTCATAACACTGGCCAAATACTTGCATATATTTTCTCTTATTCAATCTTCCACAACCTTGAATGATAGTAATTTCTATTCCCAAATTACAAAGCAACATTACATGAATAATTCCCAAGATCACAGAATATGTGGTAGATTTTTAATGAGTATTTACTGGAAATAAATAAAAGAATGAATAATTTAAACACAAGTTATGCATGTAAAGCAAAAAGTATATTATACATTGCTAAGGGTGGAAATATATAATGAATTTAAGTATTATTTATTTAGAAAGTTCAGTTATTGTAAAAAAGGCTTGAGGGGATAAGAGTTGAGTTGGGCTTTGAAATGTGGATAGAATATAAATAAATGCATGGTAAAGGGGAGGAAATTTCAGGTGGAGGCAGCAGCCAAAGGCAAAGTCACGGGTGGGCAAGAACATGGTTGTGTAGAGAATAAAGTGGATTAAAGCACTTTCCTAAGGGCCTTTGAGTTGTAATTGTTTTTTCTTTTTTACTACAATATATACAGGCTTTGCAACCTATGTCTACTAATTTTATGGCTCTCTAATTAAATTTAATATTTAACTTTCTTCAATATAATGACAAATATGGAAACATCATCAGATAAATCATTAAGTCAAAGAATGTAAGAATGAGGAGACCCGTAAAATTTCCCAGGACAACATAGATGGTAAGTGGCAGAACTGGGGTGTGAACAGACATTTCTGGTTTCTCAGTTCTATATTCTTTCTACCTACAGGGTTTGATTGCTCATTTACAAATGAGGAACTGAGTCTGGAGAAGTTATATTACATGGTTTTTATTAAAGAGAAAATTCAGCGAGGTTTTTCAGTTCCATTCTGTCTGGAAATACAGACAGAATATCAGAATACAACAATATAAATAGAACACAGCTATTAGGCCCTGTCATACAGAAACAGGAGTCAAAAATAGAGGAGCAGGATACGGAGGAAGATGATTCTGTTTGGTTTGCATTGAATTTGAGTTGCTGCTAGATAAGCTTTGGATTTCCAGAGCACCATTCTCAGAAAATACTCCAAATTATGGGGAAACCACTTGGAGTTTTGGCAAATCTTGTAAGCTATTTGTATATATATTCGTTTATTCTAATTCCAAAGATTCCTTTACTCCTCAAGTTGTGTGTTGCCCCTTTGACAGTTAGGTATTATGTGTGTGCCTTTCCTTGGCTTGATAGTTTAAATTACCCTCTAATCATTTCCCTCTTTGAAGATTTAGGCTTAAAAGAAAGATACGGCACTTCTTAGTCACTCCCACGCTAGAAGATATGCCTGGTCTCTACCTTCACCCCCTTCTCCTCTTCAGTTGGGTGGAAACCTGATAAAGAACAGGCCCAAGGCTTGTCCAAACCTAGAGCTGATTAAAAAAGACAATTCCAATGTTACTGCAAAAGAATATTCTGTATCCTGCCCCTGACTTTTCCCAGGAATTACAGAAGAATCTCTCTACCTTTTCATGAACACATTACCCATTTATTTTGAGTTAGTGTTATGATTTTAAAAAAACAATAGAGTCTGTTTAATCTTTTAAAAAGATGGCAAATTTCTTAGTAATATATATATTTTTTCTAGAATTCTTTCATCTTAAGCACAATAATTATAATACAAGAAAATTAAACTGATAAGAAATTAAGGTAATATTCTCATTGCCTAAATTTCTCAGTGTTAAGAAAGCAAGCTAATGGCCGGGTGCGGTGGCTCACGCCTGTAATCCTAGCACTCTGGGAGGCCGAGGCGGGCGGATCGCTCAAGGTCAGGAGTTCGAAACCAGCCTGAGCAAGAGTGAGACCCCCCGTCTCTACTATAAATAGAAAGAAAGAAATTAATTGGCCAACTAAAGATATATATTGAAAAAATTAGCCGGGCATGGTGGCGCGTGCCTGTAGTCCC
>CAUYMX010080924.1:0-43339 GCA_963573855.1 Lepilemur septentrionalis
TCCATGGCAGTCGATATACAACCTTGTTGATTCATCATTCTATATATCTCACAAATGTGCCCACATTTTCCATCACAATCTCTGCTACATTACTCAGGTCACCTTCATGCCTCATCTGAATGGCTGGTAACATACTACTGATTTTTCTCTCTTCTCTCCAATCTCATCCACATGATTTATTGCTGTAGCCAAAATAAAGGCTACACTGTTGTGTATATACACCTTCAGTGGCTCCCCATTTCTCCGGGAGAAAAAGTCCTGCCTTGTGCTTCCCTTTGTACTCAAATCCCTCTGCTACTCATAACTCCTGGCAACCACTGAGCAGTTCTCTGTTCCTTCAGTTTTGCGTTTTCCAGAGTGCCATGCAAATGGAATCAGGCAGCGTGCAACCCTTTGAGACTGGCTTCTCTCACTTAGCATAGATCCATCCAAGTTGTGGTAGGACCAGTTGTTTGTTTCCTTTTTATTGCTGAGTAGTATTCCACTGTATGGATGTGCAATGGATGCAGTTTTTTTTTTTTTTATCCTCTGACCAATTGAGGGACATTTGGGCTGTTCTCAGGATTTGGTAATTACAAATAAATGTTGCTGTACATATCCATGCACATATTTTTTGTGTGAAGAGACGTTTTCATTATTTTAGGATTAATATACAGAAATAGAATAGATAGAGCATATGGTAAGTATATGTTTAATTTTATAAGAAACTACCAAACTGCTTTCCTGAGTAGCTGTACCATTTTCTATTCCCTGCAGCAATGTAGAGAGTTCTGGTCACTCTAGTTTATTATAGCCATTCTAATGTCATGATATCTCATAGTTTTAAGTTGTATTTCTCTAGTGACTAATGATGTTGAACATTTTATGTGCTTATTTGCCATCCAGATACCTTCTTTGGTGAAAAGTCTATTCAAATCTTTTGCCCGTTTTTTAATCAAGTGATTTGTCTTCTTGTTGAGTTTTGATAGTTCTACATATCATCCTGGTTATATATCAGATGGATACATGATTTGGAAATATTTTGCTCCAGTCTGTGGCTTGTCTTTTCATTCTATTTATGAGATTCTTCAGGAGACAAACATTCTTAATTTTTGTTGATGTCCAGTTTATCAATTTTTCTTTTATATATTGTTTGATGTATTGTCATATTATATCTAAGACCTCAGAGTCATGAAGGTTTTCATTTATGTTTTTTAAAAATTTCATAGTTTTATGTTTTATGTTTATGTCTATAAAACTTTTCAGTTAATTTTTTATAAACAATGTGAAGTACAGGTCAAGTTTCAGTTGTTTTCACATGGATGTCCACGTGTTCCAGCACCATTTATCAACTGTCTTTTCTGCATTCAATTGCCTTTGCACCTTTCAAATCAATCAACCGTATTTGTGTGAATTTATTTCTGCATTCTATTGTCTGTTTCATTGGTCTATGTATCTACATTTTATATAATACCACACTGTCTTGATTACTATGTCATATATTATGAATTAAAACTAGGTAGTGTGAGTCCTCCAACTTTGTTTGTCTTTCTCAAAATCATAGAGGCAAATTCTAATGAATGGCATAAACGTGGTCATTAAATGTTAAGGGACTATAAAACGAAGTTATTAATATGCAAAATTTAATGAAGCTATGTTAATCAAAGTGGCAGAGGAAACCAATTATAGGATGCTTCAGTTATACTTCCTTTGTTTGGAACTTGCAGTTCTATTGTCCTCTGGCTGTGCAGCTCATAGTGCTAGGCTTAAATTAAATATTACTTTTAAAATAAATATGAATCAATAATATTTGAGCTATATTTTGTAGAATTGTGATTTTGATAATTCACACTTAAGAGTATTTCTCTTATGTATTAAATACTAAATTTGTGAATTAATTTATTTATCTCCATTTAAGAAAAATTACTCTGGAAGGATAAAAATTCCTATTTTCTCAGGAAAATAAACTCAGAAGCACTATTTTTTCCTCTCTTTCAGTTGAGAAGAAAGTGAGTACATTGAGTAAAAATGAAGCAGTACCTAACACATTTGAAGACTTAAAGTTATTTTTTCCTCATCTAAGGAAAGAAGGCAGAATTTATCCTGATGTAGTCATAGGCAAAGGGAAAACAGGTGGTAAGAAAACTTAGAATTGGAAAATTAAATATAGATATTTTAATCTTTGGGTACATACCTTTAAGTTTTAAGATATAATCCATTAATTGCATGCTCAGATTGGTATGTAATACCAGTCTAACTGGCATTAATTTGGGTTACCAGAAGTCAGTATATTATTGTCTGACAGAAAATAATAGTTCCATAAATATTTAGTGACTTGAATTCAAATTTAATTTTAATACAAATGCTTTGAAAATAAGTCAGTATAAGTCAAATATACATTAAGCATCTGCTAAGTGCTAAGCACTCTCTTTGGTTTTGATAAATCTATTCTTTCCTGGTTATCCTCCTATTTCCCCATCTTTCTGGGGACCAAGTTGAGCAAATCTTTATAGAAAAGGTGATGTTTAAGCTAAATCTCCAGGAATAAGTTCAATTTCACCAGGTATACAAGATAAGAAAAAGCTCTGGAGTTTGAAGCAGGGATATTAGGCTAAGTCTCAGCATACCTGCCATTCTCATAAGCCTCATTCACTCCAGTGAGTCCCTGTAGGCCAGGCCCATGGCCGTTTTTACATACAATTTTGTTGGAACATAGCCTTGCTTTATTCATGCATTAATATTTACTGTCTATGTCTGCCTTTGTGCTACAATGGCAGAGTTGAGTAGTTGCCATAGAGATAGTGTCGCCCAGGTGCCAAAAATATTTACTATTTGACCGTTTACAAAAAAGCTTGCTGACCCTTGCTCCAGGCAGTTCATTGGGACTATGTAGTGTTATTCTGTATCACATGTCTCTGACATATTACCCAAGCCTGTTGTGTTGGGTGGGGATGACATTGTGTAACATCTATTGAATTCTTATGTGTTCCACTTAGTTCTATATTTTCTTTCGTTATCTCATTTAATCATCATAACCCAATGTAGTAGGGCCTATTTTCGTCATCTCTATTTTATACCTGAGAAAATAGAGAGATTAAGGAACTTTTTGAATTCACACTTGTAAAACACTTTAACTGCATGAGATTTCCTCTTGCAGAGGAAGATTTCCTCTTGAGAGAGTGCATGCTAGACAAAAGCTATAGTTCATAAAAGGAGAAGTTGAAAGACACCAAAAAAAATACATAGAAACTATAAGAAATTAGATACCAAGAATAAACATAGCCTTGGATAACCATCAGCAACTATAAGCGGAAGCACAATCTATAGGGTGAAAGGAAGGAGAGAGAGAGTTGGTGGTGATTGGGAGGAACTCCTTCTCTAGGGCAGTGATCACCCAGTGATCAGAGCTGTGTTAAATCCTAAATGATTTTCTAATTCCCCAAATATTTCCTGATCTCCATCCGTATGCATATATTTGAATATATTTATAAATATGCATATGTTTATCCTTCTTTTGGGGCCCTTTTGGTGGCTTTTCTCAATATCCAGAGGCAACTGGAAGGAGATTTTGTTCCTGGCAACTAAAAGATCCTAACACATAAAACATATGCAAAAGTATTGAAGCCCTTGGCATGGCCTCCTGAAGAATCCATCATTAGTCTTATTTATTCTATATTCTGAGTACATCTCAGATGATTTCTGCTCGCTGTAGCCCCCATAACTATTTTTGATTGATCATTTCGATTCATTTTTGATTTATTTATTTATTTATTACTAAAGCGAGTTTATTCTTCATACTTTCCTCAGAGATACGTTACTAAAATTCATAACGGACATGCTTGACTCTTGCTTAAAAACCCTTCCATAGATCCTCAGTGCACATAGGATGGAGTTAGCTCCTTGACAGGGTGTGTGCACAATAGGTTATATCTTTCAAATCTCAATTTCTGCCACTCCTCTCCTTTCCAGCAAACCCAAACCGCTTGCAGTTTTCACAAATAGGCCAAATCTCCATGTATTTTGCATGTGTTGATCATGGCCTGTGATGAACACAACACCTCCTGTCAACCCACAATGGACTGTCATGTGACTCCCTTGTGCTATATGACTTTTCAGCTTAAATGACAACTTCTTTGTAAAGTCTTTCACTTCCTCTCATTTAACAAGCTTCTCTGTTCTGGGCACTTGTTAGGCCCTGAGGACATAATGGTGAACAAGACATGGACCCCATCCTCATAGAGACAAATGATACAGTAATTATAATGTAAAGTGACCCGAGGAAAATACTAGGGAGGGACCAGAAACCTATACTAGGGGAATTAAGGAACACTCTCTGGAGGAAGTGACATCTAAGTGACATGAAGGGAAAAACAATTGGAATAGGCTGAGTAGGGAAGAGGTAGGTGGTGGACAGTGGAAAAGTAGAGGATGCTCATAAGGAAATGTGTGATGGCCCAACAGCAAGAAGGCCTAGAAAGAACGTGTGGCTTACACGCACACGTGGGGCTGGAAGTTATCAGTAGCAAGACCAGGGACAGAGGCCCAGTGAAGGGGCCTGGCCATTCAGTTACTCACCCCAAACTTACTGGCATTGCTGTGTATCAGTCTTTATGTTAGTGCTGGATTTATTATATAATGTGGGTAACAGACAAGCAGTCTGCTCTCATCAAACTGACATTCTATTAATAGCTGGGAATGAGTAACAACAAAAGGGGTGATGAGGACTGTGAGAGATGAGGTGAGAATACACAGCTGACCCGCTCAGCTTCATTAGAAAGGGGTAAGTATAAATTTGCGGTCAAAGTGACTATTTAGTTGAACTCTAGACTATTTAGTTGAACAAGGGCTTAAGGGCCTTGTAAACTCTTACAAATGCATTCTTTATCCTAAAGCATGGGAAGCCATTCTAGGAATTGCATTTATAGTGGATCCCTCAGCTTGAAACCTGATTCCTTCCTCACACCGTCCATAACGATGAATTCCAGATGCCTTTCATTAAATATGAAAGGCAAACAATAAGCCATCTAGAAGATAACTCAGGACAATATCTTTATGAACTGAAGAGAAGCAAAGGTTTCTCACCAGGACTCAAAAAGCATGAAGTATAAAGGAAATGACTGATAAATTACACTACATTAAAATTAAGAATTTCTGTTCATCAGGAGGCAAAACACTGAAAAGGGAACCCAGAGAGGGAGGTGATATTTGTAACACATATAAATGACAAAGGGCTCATGTTCAGAATATATAAAGAGCATCAATGAATCAATAAGAAAAAGGCAGGCAATTCAACAGAGAAATGGACAAGAGCTTAAACAGAGATTTCACAAAAGAGAATAATAACCAAAGGCCAGTAAACATATGAAAACATGTTTAAACTCAATAGTAATCAGGGAAATATTGATTCCTACTGTTATCAAAGTTCAATAGTTTTTCTTAAATAAATATTTCTCAGTTTGTTGAATACCAGGGTTCTGAAATGGTTGTTTTGACAGTTTTTTTTTTCAGTTTTATTACTATATTTTAGGAAGAAGATTTTCTGAGTTCCTCATTTAGCCATTTTGAAAGTCCTTATTCCCATCTTCGAGATGGGGAAATTGAGGCTGGAAAGGTTGTGCATCTTGCCTAAGCTCATACAGCCAGGCACTGGTACAGGCAAGATTGAGTTTGGACAGACTTCCTTAATAAAATCTTAGTATCTATCTAGTATAAAATGGGACCTGTTCTCCTCAGTGTTCTAGTCATTGTTGGGCAATAAAAGTCACTTAGGGGCATGGATTCATTCCATAAAATCATTTAGAATTACTTCCTATATTTTTTCATAGACGAAAATATTTCATAGCATTTTTCTTGCTTCGAGCTCCAGTGTGTTTTTAGGAAGAAGAGTAGAGAATTGGTCAATGTGTGATATTTTGTACCCAGTCAGATGAAAGCTATAGTAAGTAGAAAGCAGTTAGTTTTATTTTCACTACACCAAAATTTATTATTTATATTTATTCATTTTTAATTGCGTTTATTTTTAACTCTTATTTGGAGTCCATTTACTACATTTACTAACAATCCACTGCAAGTTGGAATTTCTTCAAACAGAAAATGATATAGGTGATAAAAATCATCTTTGTAGTACAGTTTCAAACATGCTTTTTATGACCATAAGACTAACCCAAACATAGAAATAAGAATCGAATTAATGCTAAGTTATCTTTTTCTCTGTGGTTTGAAATGACGATGTCATACTCCCGTGTCTGCAGTGTCCTTTGCGCTGGGCATTCCCACCGTCAACAGAGGAAATTATACTTACCTGAAGCAAACGCTGACCTCTGTTGTCTCCAGGATGACACCTTCAGAAGAAAAGGACTCTGTGGTGATTGTCGCTATTGCAGATGTACGTATGAAAAATAAGGAGCTCCCCTTACTCTGACCCTATGATCTCCAAATTCCCTTCCTCAATGGTAATCACTGAACCATTTTGTAAACTTTTTCTTAAATTTAAAAAAGCGATCCATAGATACCTTTTTTGGATAGCAGACAATATATTTAATACTTATTTGATACCACTGAGAAGGAATTAACTATGTAAATCTAAAAACATAATGGTTTAATGTGGGGCATTTAAGACTGTTTAATTTGAATTGCATCTAATATACAATCCCTGCCTACTCTATGGTACAGAAATTAAACACACACAGACAACATTATAATTGATGCTATAGTAATAAAATTTGCCCAGCCCAATAAAAGGTTATCAAGAGATAATCAAGAGATAATTTATTTGAAGTAACAATAACTACCATTAATTGAGGGACTCCTTCTTATACCCAAGGACGAAGGATGATTTTTATAGACATTATTTATTACCTGAATTATATCTCTGTAAAGCAGGTATTACTATCCTGATTTACAGATGAAGAAACTAGACCTTAAAGAAAGTAACTTGCCCAGTAATTCATAGAGTGGATTCAAATCTAGGTCTTTCTAATGGCTCCAAAGACCACTGTTTTGCTCATAACACTACTTAAAACTACAAAATACTGTGTGAATATTAACACCATAAGACCTTTGGCAGACAAATTTGGCAACGTGTCAAATTTAAAATGTATATATCCTTAGCATCAGAAATCCAAATTCTGGGAACTTATCCTAAGAAGACAATCAGACAAGTGTTTAAAACAATAAAAATAAGACAGCACAGTTTGGTAGTTGAGAATATAGACTCTGGATCCTGGTTACCAAGGTTCAAATGCCAGATTTTCCACTCGTGACCTGTGAACTTGAACAACTTACTTAACTTCTCTATGCCTCACTTTCCTTATCTGTAAAATTGTGATGGTAATATTGCCTATGTCATAGGGTTGTTTGCAGACGAAATTAACTGATATATTGAAAGTACTTAGAATGCTGCATGGCACAGAGTAAGCACTCAATAAATAATTATTTCAAGGATTTTCAGTGCACTGTTGCTTTATGAAAGTATAATATTGGAAACAAAATAGAAATTAAAGATTAAACATTTTATCCCAGTTTAATTTCTTAATATTAAAAGAAAGCATGCACAAAATCTACAAAATGTTTTGTTACATTTTCTTATTTTCCATATCATAATCTTTATTTCTCTGTTGTTGGAATAATGCACATCTGCCCAAAATGTTTAGACTAATAATAAAAATACTGGGGTGGGGGAATATAAAAATGGAATATAGAATGCTTAAGAAGTATAACTTTAGTACTATGTTTAAAATATAGTATGTTTCAGTGTGTGACAAACAGCGGGTGATTCAACTTTTGGTTAAGAACCTCAAGAACTATAATAGATTTATCTACATCATGTCAGCTATTTTTAAACAAACAAGCTGAGTATATACATTCAGAGTTGCTTTTAAGAGTACTTAGATTTGAGAACAGAACTGTCTTTGTTCTACTGTTTCAGAATTTTATATTGGAAATGCTTATGGGCCTTGAGGCTGCAGCTTTTAAATGCCATCAGTTATTTAAAAAAGACATCATCCCAAGAGGGTGAACCATCAAAAGCTTTTTGCAAATGAGTCTGTCATTTAATCTAGCACACTGTTCAATGAAGAGCAGGTCCACAAAGTACTGAGAGAAAAAAAGTGGAAATCAAGCTGAGTAATACTGTCTGGAAAAATATGGTGTCATTTTGAAGTAAGCTTATTATAATAAAATACTCATAAAATGAAGAGTAGTTTTCAAAAAGAGTTCTTTGAAATAAGCCATCCCTACATGACCATTTTCAGAGCAAAACATTTTTAGATACGTAAGATTTTGTATACTAATTTTTAAGTGTAAATAATGAGTAGTTATATTTTATACTGTGGCAAGGGGAGATGAATGAATATTTTCTGTATTTAAGTCACATTTTTTCAACACATAGATATTTTAGATTCTTCTTATAGAAAGTGAGAACACCAGAAATTATCAGTGCATGATGGCACTCCACACATAAATTAGATTTATATGTGGCAGATAATATTGTATTAATAAAACTATGAGGCATGCTTAGTTTTAGTAAAATACTTTTTCTCCTTTTTAGAGTAATGAAGATTATTTACGCTCTGTTGTTAGCATGATTACAAAAACGTAAGTACTGTCTAATGAATTTTAAAATTAGCCATTCTTTCATTTTTCTATCCTATTTTTTTCTGCCCAATTGTATGATTATTTTATTAGTGATAATATTCTTTTTAATGAGCGTAGCTTTGCAGAAAGAACCTGTAGTTCTTTCTAAGCTGTCATTAAGTACAGCTTATGATTTTTCCCAACTTTGCAGGTTATGGATTTATTAGAATTCGTATTTTTCATACTATAATTGTTAAAATATCTGTTCTCCATGAACTCTTTGGCCTCTGAGAGGAGCCTACTAAGTAGTTTTTAAAACATTCTTGTATTCTTTACTCTGTGAGGTTACTTCACCACTTCTGCTTACAATTTCCTTCAGCTGCAAGCAGCCAAAGTACATACTGGTGAATTAATACGAAGTTATTTCATCAAGCGAGATGAATGGACCCAACCTTTCAAATCCTCATGTGCAAGTGGGCCATACAACTTATAAAAAACTAAATCACAGCAAGGAGGCTAGCATTATCACAGTGGTATGGGTAGGGCAATATGAGAACATATAGAGAGGGAAGTATTTAACTCTAACTGCAGCTATCAAAAAGAACTTTCTAGAGAAGGTAATAACTGAGCAGAGTCTAAAGGTATAGGTAGACATTCTTCACAGACAGGAGGAGAAAGGTCATGCCTGGCAAGTAGCATTGCTTGGGAAGACAGAGAGGCCAAGAGGAAGCATGCCAGAGTTTTGAAAATATAAATTTTGAAACCTGGATATTTGGGGTGAGGGAGGAAGGATTGGCAGGAGATAGGCAGGCCATGATGAGATCATGAAGGGCTTTATGTCCCATGCTAAGGACGATGCACTTTATTCTGTAGACTAGGGTTGCAGTTATGGCCTTCAAGCTGAATCTGGCTAACAGATATGTTTGGTTTCGCCAGCAAAATGTTTTACTTTGTTTTGTTTTTCCTTACCAAAGACCTCTAGTGGATGAGGCAAAGTTATTCTAGGCAAAAGAATTCCAGCTAATAACCATAAAATGAATAGAATTCGAAAATCACCACCGAGGAGTGTCATCAAGTGACAGGTGGATGGGGAACTTCACAGGGAAGGGGGACCAGTCAGTGTCCAAACAGGAAAACTATTGATGGTTCAAATAGAGGGAAAAAGAGAGAATTTCACACAAAGAACTGGTCAAAACAAGTTTAAAAAGGCTGAGAGGACAAAAGGGAGAAGAAAGGGGACAGGAGAAGCATAAAAGGACAGGGGGATCAAACCCAGAGATGAGGTGTTGGGCTGCTCCTGCCGCTGCACTGTTGGAACTGATCGGGCAGGTGCTGGATGGCTGTCTCTGCCGCAGCTGGCTTAACTCGGTCACGCCTGCCAGTGCCCGCATCACTGCTGCTCCAGCCTGCTGCTGCTGGAGACCTCACCAGGGATTAAAAGGAGGAAAAACGTCTTCCGCTGCCTTCTAGTCTCTTGTCAGTTACTGCTTCCCACCAGAAGAAGCCAACTGGTAGCTGGCTAGGGAGGGAACCCGCTAGTATGCACCAGGCAGGACAGAAGTGTGATTAAGTGGGCTGAGAGCAAACAAGTGCAAATAAGCAATCAGCAGGAAGGGATCAAGTTAGTCCACCTGCACCTCTCAGCAATCTCAGTACCACTGAAAGTTAGACAGTGACAACGATGCAAATGAAATACACAAATAAATGAATAACTACATACTATAATTTCTTTGAGTGATCTTCAGAATGCTTGCAACTATGCAGTCATAGACCCAGGAATCATTTGTAAATTTCTGCCTTCTTTTTAACTGATTTGTCAAGAGTCCCCTATAAGGATACCAATTATATAATCATAGTAGAAATTATTTGTAATTTAATCTTTGGTGCTTTTGGACTTTGGATGAAATTGTCTAGAGGACAAAACTTACTAACCTCTGCGATCTAGACTTTTTGATGATTGTGTTACTGACACTAAATGTTATTTTCACTTGCCTCTGCTACCCTAAATTACGTCACCAAGTCTTGTGGTTTAAAGTTATACAACTTCACTTAAAAATTTAGACATTGCTTCTAATTTTTATCACAAAACAAGCAACCATACCAGTATTTTCTGTTTCCCAAGGAACAAATCAGAATTAGTTTTAAAAAATCTTTCCATTTGATATACCATAAAATCTGAGGGCAACCAGTACCCTCTCCCCCCAACATAAAAAACCAGGAACTTTTCCACTAATGCATAGAGGCTGGGAAGAATTCCAGCATATATTTTCAGAGTTCTTTCTCCAAAAGGTATGTATTACTATTCCAGTTTTACAGATGAGGAAATTGAAGCTTATAGAAAGTAAACTACTTGGTCAAAGTCAGTAAGTGAAAGAAACAAAATTGGCACAGAGACTTTTCTGGATCTAAAACTCTCATTCTCTCTAGCACAGTATATTAATACTATCCCCACCCTATGCTCATGTTACATACCCATTATAGAACATGCACTTTCTTCCACGTGTGTATTTGTATGTGTTTATACATATTCAGACAATCCTTGATTTGTAAGATAGTGTGGGGCCATGAAAATGATTGTGCAAGTTAAAACAAAGTGAGGTGATATTAATAATCAGTGGGCAAAATCATAATTGTTCCATGACCTTTAAACATTTGTCAAAACATTACTCTCTTACTGTCAACTATAAACATGTAGAAAAATGAAAAATACTGTAAAGATCACAATATTACACTGTCATTTAAAACATTAAAATTATTGAGCATTAAAATATTTTATTTCTTTTAGAAAATTCATCAAGAGTAGTTTAAATAGTGCTTGCCTCCTGCTTGTCATATAATTTAAAATACCGACTGAATATCTTTTCTATGCTTTGGCAAATTGTTATATTCATTTCTAAGTTTGGATAAGGTTCCAACATTTTATTTTATCATTTGCATTTTCAGTGTCATGGAATATCTCTGAGAGATCCTTTAATGTGAGGTTTAGCAGTGTCACTTCCCATGTGACATACTTTTCAACACAACCATTTCCCTCACTTATGTCATTTAAGAACACCTTCACTAAGTTCCCTTTGTTGTATATCTAAAACCTCTCAAACAGCAAGTGTCAGCGTTTTCATGATCAGCTGTTTTATAATCATCCAAATTCACTTCCAGTGTTCACTTTGTGTGCTTTCATCTGTTAGCCAGTTCCCTCTTTCGATTACCCATTTTTGTTATATGTCATGTGAGTTTGTTTATTACTGAGAGACGAGGCAACACAACTACATGTTATGTGGTCTGCAAGTGAACTGAATAACAGATGCCCGGTGACCAATCACCAACAAACTTTGAGAGAAGTGATGCGATTTAGTTACTGATGACGATGTGCATCTGTTATCATGTAGAGATTTGTACGCTGAAGAGCTAGCAGTGCAGTTGGCACTTTACACAGTTATTCAGAGTTAATACACCATGGTCACTAAAATTTTGACAGTGTCATTGGGGAATATTGGTATTATCTAACTAAAACATGGTAACTGAAATTTATGCATTTGGAATTGTGCAGAGAAGACTGCTTATTTTGCACATAATTGAGATCACGCGTATAAAACTTTGTCCTGCTTTTTAAATATTTAAGTAGTATAAAACAAACGTTTCCTTGAACCTTTAACATTTTAATAAATAATGTAATGCCTAAATTTAAATCCCCTTTAAAATCATGTTATCTATCTCTAAAGGAAAACCATTTAAAATGTTCTCCCTGGTCTGCCATTTTTTACTTTGATGGTACAAGATTTATATTACAGTTGTTGTGAACAGGATTTTATGCATTTTAGTGATACTCTTGTTGGTCTGTCAATACTAACTTTTAAAAATAAAGATGCTAAAAAGTATACGTAGTCCTCCAGGGAGTTGTGGACAAGAGTCAGACTTAATCCTGGCATGCTGTGGTAGTCTCATTTCAGGAATTACATTGCTATTCAGCAGGACTCTTTAAATTCAAAATTATGCATTTAAAAAATGATCTAATAGTTTAACTTTCTTGTAGTTACTTTATTATCCTAACCCATTAGTTCTGTTATCTTGAATGTCAGAGTACACATCTGATTGTAAACTTAAAAAATTCAAAGTGTCTATAATTTTTATGAGGAAATAAATTTATATTGTGTATTTTAATTTTTTCATGTGTCATTAATTTATGAAAGAAATACTTTGGCTAAAATATATTAGTTTTATGATGTTGATATTCTATCATGTATCAGTGTGAAATAATTCAAATTAAATATGTGGGCATGCATAAGAAAATTATTTTTAAGTATTTGTTATTTCAGTAAATTAAATATTCAATTATAAGCTTCCATTTGCATCTATTTATAGATTCAAAAGGCAAGTGAAGTCTGGTTCCTTAGAGGTCATTTCTATACCTGCGTTTTTTTATCCAAACATGTTAAATGCCAAGCAATCAACTGAGGACTCACAAAAAAGACAGAGGTATGACATATTAGGAAATAGTATTCTTAAAAAAACAACTTTACTTTAAAAAATTTTGGAATCAGCACCTAATATATACTATTTCAAACACTGTGGTGTGTCCAGCCATCTCCTACTGGCTTGAAAGAAGTAAGTAAGTGCCTCACTTCCCAACTCTGTGTTCAATGACATTGAGTTGGTAAGCATGAGCCATAGCAGGAGTATTTACACCATGGAAATGGGCAAAAGCTACAAATCAGGGATCTCCATCCCTCTACCCCCAAGTCAGTTGTTAAACATTTACCAGCACACCACTGATTATCCATGTTCACGTTTATAGACAATAATTAGCAAAGGCATAATAAGGTAGGGGGAGGTGGAGCCTGGGATTATAAATCATTGCACCAGGATTCTAGTCCCAGCTCTTTTGTTTGCTGGTCATCCTAAGCCGGTAATTTAGCTCTTTTTCCCCTTAGTTTCCCCAAATTTCTAGTTTGTATAATGAAATCTACATTACATATTTGGAAAACTCATTATGAGGATAAAATATATTCATGAAAGAATCTTGAAAAAATCTCTATACATGTAAAGGATTATAATTTTTTGGTAATAAATGTGATATTATGGGAAAATAATACTTTTGTCCCTCAAAACTTTTTTTTTATTTCAGCATATTACCAGGGTACAAATGTTTAGGTTATATATATATTACTCTTGCCCGACCCGAGTCAGAGTTTCAAGCATGTCCATCCCCCAGATGGTGCGCACCACACCATTAGGTGTGAATATACCCATCCTCTCCTCCCTCCTCCCACCTGCCCAACACCCAATGAACATTACTACCATATGTGCACATAAGTGTTGACCAGTTAATACCAACTTGATGGTGAATATATGTGGTGTTTGTTTTTCCATTCTTGTGATACTTCACTTAGTAGAATGGGCTCCAGCTTTGTTCAGGATAATACAAGATGTGCTAGATCACCATTGTTTTTTGTGGCTAAGTAGAACTCCATGGTATACATATACTGCATTTTATTTATCCACTCATGTATTGATGGGCACTTGGGTTGTTTCCATATCTTTGCAGTTGTGAATTGTGCTGCTATAAACATTCTAGCGCAGATTTTTTTTTAATAGAATGTCTTTTTTTCTTTGGGTAGATGCCCAGTAATGGGATTGTTGGATCAAAAAGTAAATCCACTAGTAGCTATTTGAGGTATCTCCATATTACTTTCCACAGAGGTTGTACTAGTTTGTAGTCCCACCAGCAGTGTATGAGTGTTCCTATCTCTCTGCATCCACACCAACATTTATTGTATTGAGACTTTTTGATAAAAGCCATTCTCACTGGAATTAAGTGATATCTCACTGTGGTTTTGATTTGCACTTCCCTGATGATTAAAGATGTTGAGCATTTTTTCATATGTTTGTTGGCCATTAGTTTGCCTTCTTTTGAAAAATTTCTGTTTATGTCCTTTGCCCACTTTTTAATGGGGTTGTTTGATTTTTTTCTTGCTGATCTTCCTGAGTTCTATATAGATTCTAGTTATCAACCCTTTATCAGATGTGTAGCATGTGAATATTTTCTCCCATTCTGTAGGTTGTCTGTTTGCTCTCATGATAGTTTCTTTGGCTGTGCAGAAGCTTTTTAATGTGATCATGTCCCATTTATTTATTATTGTTGTTGCTGTGATTGCTTTTGGAGCCTTCTTCATAAATTCTTTGCCTAGGCCAATGTCTCTAAGAGTTTTTCCAACATTTTCTTCTAGAATTCTTATAGTTTCATGCCTTAGGTTTAAGTCTGTTATCCAACATGAGTTGATTTTTGTGAGACATGAGAGGTGTGGATCCTGTTTCAGTCTTCTACATGTGGCTATTCAATTTTCCCAGCACCATTTATTGAATAAGGATTCTTTCCCCCAGTGTCTATTTTTGTCTGCTTTATCAAAGATTAGATGGCTATATGAGGATGGTTTTATATGTGGGTTCTCTGTTCTGTTCCACTGGTCTGTCTCTGTTCTTGTGCCAGTACTATATGTTTTAGTTACTATAGTCTTGTAGTATAGCTTGAAGTCTGGTAAAGTGATGCTCCTGATTTGTTCTTTTAGCTTAAGATTGCTTTTGCTATACAGGCTCTTCTCTGGTTCCATATGAAGTGTCAAATTATCATTTTTCCTAGATCTGTGAAAAATGATGTTGGTATATTAATAGGGATTGAATTGAATCTGTAGATCACTTTGGGTAGTAAGGACATTTTAACAATGTTGATTCTGCCAACCCATTAACATGGTATGGTTTTCCACCTGTTTGTGTCCTCTGCTATTTCCTTTCTCAGTGTTTCGTAATTCTCCCTGTGCAGGTCTTTCACCTCCTTAGCTAAATATATTCCTAGGTATTTTATTTTCTTTGTTGCTATTGTGAAGGATATTGAGTCTTTGATTTGGTTCTCAGTTTAACTGTTGTTGGCGTATAGGAATGCTACTGATTTGTGTACACTGATTTTGTAGCCTGAGACTTACAGATCTATTTGCTTTCCCTCATCTTAGCCTAGCCTAGCCTTTCCTTCAATCCATTCTCAGTACTGTGGCCAGAAAAATTTTTTTCATATGAGATCAAGTCTAAAGTTTTCCACATGTCATAAAAGATCCTTCATGATCTGGTCTCTGCCAACCTTGCCATCATCAGCTTCTTTTCCATCAGCTCTCTGTGCCCTAAAACTAAGTGGCATGCTCTGTCACTTTTCACACCTTTGCAATACTGTTCATCTTTATAGCATGCCTGAGCTCTTTCTGCTCCACCCTCCCCATTTTATTGTAAAATAGTCACCATTGTTGATATCTTCACATAGCACTCATCTAATTGTTCTAATTTTATTAATTGTTTTTGTCTTTTCATCCTAGGTTATGAGACCCAGAAGGGCAAGAACTACCTTTGTATCTTTAGGACCTGGCCTAGTACCTAGGTTCATGTTAAATTAGAATAAAGTTTCTTTATACTTTCATTTGAATGAGACCTAATATCAGAAAGGTTATTATCAATAACTTTATTACCTAAGATCAAAATTCAACTAACCAATATATAAAATAAATAGATTATGCTTATCCTAGTTTAGCAATGGCTGACACTATCCATTGAATAAAGATGGGAAACTTTTTAATGTAACCTTTTAGTACAGATATATTCAGTTTTACTTAATGTAGGTAGTACTCAGTTACTAAACTGTAAAAACATTTGTGTTTTAATTCCTGAAGTGTGCTTATAAATAAAATTAAATAACAATGACAAATATTAACAGATCTTATTGTTTATATTTAGTTGGCAAGTCAAACAAGTATTGGATTTTTGCATTTTGATGCTGTATGCCCAACCCAAGGCCATGTATTATTTACAGGTAATAACTTGGTATAATTTAACTCAAAAGCATTATTTTCTTCCTCCCTCCTTTAATTTCTTCCTTCCTCACTGTGTTCTTCCACTTTACTTTGTACTCAGAAAATATTCATTATATTAAATTGCCAAAAAAGCTTAAAATTGATTATATATTAATCTTCTTGCTAAGTTCACCATTACAGAGGAAATTATACTTACCTGAAGCAAACTGAAAAGAAAACCTCAAGTTTATAGTATAAATTTAGAAATTGTACTGCCTACATTTCTCTTCCCACAATTTTATTAGATTAAGCAAATGTATTTTGAGCATTTATTTTATATCAGACATTGTATGTTTATTATTACTACCATACATTGCCTCACCGCCATGAGTAACACAGTTCTGTAATGCCTTACTGTATCTGTAAAAATAAACGAATATGCATAGTTTGTGCCATAAATTTCTGCAAATTTTTAAATAATATTGTTATGCTTCCCAATAGTAAATGTGTGCTTCACTACGTAGACAATTTGCACTTGTGAGAAGAGTTTGCAGAATATCACTGGAGAGTAGAGAGAAAGCTAAAGGCCAAATCAAGATCTTCTCTTTCATTGGAAGAAAAAATGTCCCTTTTGATTTCTAGTTAGTGGCAATGTAACTATTCCCAACGAGATCCAGCCAATGTACTATTACCAATTTGAAACACAATTCTATTCTGTGCCTGAGGACTCCCACATTTTTCTGAATCATTTAGGAGGCCCTCTTAATCTGTACATTAGGCATAATATATATTAAATAAAAAAGAAAAGTCTTACTTCCATTGTCCCCCTCCCTCATGGAGGGTTTTTTCAGGCTGGCTCACACCACCATGCTAACCAGCTAGGTGTGAATAAGAGTGCCATGTTCCCCTTTGTCTTCTCTTTGCCAAGTACTACTTAGTCAGCCACGTTATCTGGAGATAGAACATGGAACCTATCATCTCAGGCATAAAGCTGGTTAGTCTTTGCTATGGTCTGAATGTTTGTATTCCTCCCAAAATTAATATGTTGAAATCCTCACCCCTGAGGTGATGGTATTTGGAGGTGGTGCCTTCAGGAGGTGATTAGATCATGAGAACCCATGTTTGGGATTAATGCCTTTATAAAAGAGACCTCAGAGAGCTAGCTAGCCCCTCCATCATGGGAGGACATAGGGAGAATGTGCTGTCTTTGAGAAATGAACCCTCAGCAGACACAAATCTGCTTTGATCTTGGATTTTTTAGCCTCCAGAACTGTGAGAAATAAATGTTTGTTATTTATAAAACCATCCAGTCTATGGTATTTTGTTTTAATGGCCTGATTGGACGAAGACAGTCTTAAACTGGAAACTGAAGTATTTGTGAGGATAAAAATGAATTCAGATAAAGAGAGTTTTTCAAAAAGGATTTAGATGGAATGCTACATATTAGTACTTAGGAAAGGGACAATCTCTGTCTGGTTAATCTCAGAATCAAAAGACAAAAATTGACTACCTATATATACTCTAAATAGTTGGAACTAAAAATAAAACTATTGGCTGGACACAGTGGCTCATGCCCATAATCCCAACATTTTGGGAGGCTGAGGTGGGAAGATCACTTGAGGCTAGGGGGTTCAAGACCAGCCTGGGCAAAATAGCAAGACCTCATCTCTACAAAAAATGAAAAAATTAACATGCCTGTATTCCCAGCTATTCAGGAGGCTGAGACAGGAGGATCATTTGAGTCCCAGAATTTGAGCTTGCAGTGGGCTAAGATTGCACTGCACTCCAACCTGGGTGACAAAAAAAATAAAAATAAAAATAAAAAATTTAAAAATAAATAAATAAAATTATTACCTCATAAAAACATTTTCTTTAGGGTATTCTACTGTAAGTATTTTTTATTTTCAAGATAATATAACTTACTCACTGGAAGCACTGAATGTACTAATGCCTTTTTGGGCTTTTTTTTTTTTTCCAGCTAGAAGATGATATCATAGCTAAAAAGATGTACCTTACTAAAATAACAAATTTTGTACATAATATCACTTCAAATAATTGGTTTTATATTGAGTTTTCAATACTTGGATTCATAGGTAAGCAATATATCTATTCCATTGGATCAAACTTCTTAGCACACAATAATCCTAAAAGTTTTTAAGAGTTTATCAGAGAGTTTGTTACTAAATGGAAAGGAATGGCATGATTTTTATACACTATTATTTTAGTAGTCAGATCAGATTCAAGTATCTGAATTTTAGATAATGTATTTTTTAAACTGAATTTTTTTCCTGGATAGACAATATGAGCGAGCAGATTGACATATATACGCATATGTTACAAAACATAAAAGAGCCACCACTTAGTAAATGCTTGCCGTGAGTCTGGCACATGTTAGCTCAATGACTAAGATGTATTCTTCTCCAAAATACTGAAACTCAGAGAATTACAGTTGCAGAGAAAAGGATTCTAACTCAGTACTCTAAAGTCCCTGAGATTTCCAGTAATTTTAAGAGCTGACATTCTTAAAAATATACAAAAATATGATGTGAATTATAGCCACCACAGAAAAGTTCCTACAACTATGCCCACAATGTGATTTTTTTTTACAGTTCTTTCATAGGCTTTCCTTTTTCTTCCTTCCATTTTTCTTTCCTCATGTCCATCCTTTTTCCCTTTTTTTTTCTTTCTTTTGAACCCCAAGATTTCAAATTGAATTATCACTCTCCTCATTTCATGGTGCATGACATTATTGATTCACACAGGAATGCTCTCATATATTATTCTTTTATTTAGTCTACACATTATGCACAATATATTATATTAAAAAGAACAACTGTATATTGGTCCATTCCATTAACATACAAAAATAGAAAAAAATACTAAAATTTAAACATACCCTATTCCTTAGAAATAAAGTTTAAAGTACTAACGAAGTTGGAGAATGATAAAGTAAAACATTGTATCTGCTTAAGTATTAAGGATTACTATTTCTGAAGGAAAAAGAGTATAAGTCAGTTTAGAATAGCCAGTAATCTCAGGAAATCAATTTTGATAACTATTAAGGATCTATTGTCTAAATCTACCCCCACTTTCTCCCACCCCCAATAGGTTTTCATTCTAATATGTTAGAAATATACATATAAATATACATATAGCCCATGTAAAATATTTGATGTTTCTCCTGTTTGTATCGGTTTTAAATTCACCTATCTGGTAATATGATAAGACTATTCCTGTTCCTTACATTTTTGTCTTCAAACCTATATTTTTAAACTCTCAACACGTTGCTTTATGTTCATTTAGTTTACTGTTTTTTGCTGCTGCATAAGCAATGCATGATAATTCATTTACTTATCTATTCCCTGAGTGGTAGATCTTGATTGCTTTCAACTTTCTGCTACCACAAAAAGATGAAGTGACAAAGATGTCCCCTGGAGTGGATCACTGAGGACACAGACCACTGGGTCTTTAAGCACTGCCAATTGCTGTGCAGATTGGCTGTACAGTTTATGCTTTCATAAGCAGTGCATAAGAGTTCATGCCTCCCCATGTTTGACAACATTTGGTTTTAACATATATATATATATAGAGAGAGAGAGAGAGAGAGAGAGAGCCATTCTCAGAAGAGTAAAGCATTTCTCTGATTGCCATCGAGATCTATCTGTCCTTTATAAACTTATGTGATCACTTTTCTTTTCCAAATTTTCTGTAAAATTATAAGGGCCAAAAGGTTTTTTGCTCAGCCTTGGGTAAAATAAGAAGAAAAATGATCAGTTACAGTAATACCCAATGAGAAGCTTGGAGAGAAATATTATCTTATTATCCTGTGTATTTAAAATTCTCAACGAACTTATCTTTCTCAGCAAAGTCAAGTATGAGAAGCATAGAGAATGTTTACATTCAGATCAGCACAGGAGCACATTGAACAAGGAGGACTATTTATGAGATGCCAAAGTCTTACTTAAGCTTAAATTTACAAAGGTGTTGCTTTGTGTTATCATATAACAATATGTTATCCATTATTTATTAAAAATATGAGCTTTTACAGCATGTTGACAGCAGATTAGGAATTGAGTCCACTATTTTCATCATTGAATCACTTGCTTTGGTTGCTAAATGGGTGCCAGAAATTTAAATACAGTTATACATGTGATTAAGTGAACAATAGACTCAAGTCCTAGTGAAGAATAAAGCTTGCTTACGTCCTACTATCATGCTTATTAAATGGTTAGATGTATTTTACATGACTTACATGGAAGTGAACATTTACCTGAATCTTACCCCTTCAACATCATTTAAAATTAAAGATGCAGTATATTAGAAAAAAAATCATTGGACCTAATGGAATTATACTTGAAAATATAGAAAATCTTTAAGAAACATAAATATAAAAGAAAAATAACCTTTTGATGAAAGAATGCCCAAATCCTTAAATAATGCTTAATAAAAATTAAGTACTAAAAGTGAAAATATATTAGATTGATAAAGTGCTTCAAAAGTCAGGTAAAAAATAACAGTTTATACAAAATTAAGCAAGAGATTACAGCTCCCATATGTTCCATTTTATTTGCTTATCTTTCACTTGATTTAGACAATAGATCCTCATTGGTTATCAAAATTGATTTCCTGAGATTATTGGCTATTCTAAACCTGCTTATATTCTTTTTTCTTCAGAAATAGCAACCCTTAATACTTAAACTGATATGTTTTACTTTATCATTCTCCAACTTCATTAGTGCTTTAAACTTTATTTTTTCTAAGGAATAGAATATATTCAAATTTTAATATTTCTCCTCTTTTCCCATGTTGATGGAATGGACAACTATATGTGAATTATCTGCATTTATTTGCTTTTTCTTCACAGGAAAGCTGTTTAGATCTGAAGACTTACCTGATGTTATACGTTTTTTTTTAATGTTTTACAAAGAGAAACCCATAGACTGGCTCTTGGAATACATGTTTCAGGTAAAGATGTGTGAACCAGGAGAATCTCTTGTAAGTATTTTCTTATGAATACCAAATATTTTAGGAAAATTCTATCTAATGTAGTTACCTAAAATGTGTTTATTGAACCAAATCTGATGAATGCATCAATTTTTCAAACTTCCAATATTTTACATTTTTATTGACATTTCTACCTATTAAATGAAGTAATGAGAGATAAAAAATGCAGTGAAAAGTGGAAACAGAGGAACAAAAATCAGAGTGAACAAACAGGAAAAAAAATAGCAGACATAAATCCAAACATGCCTATATTTATATTGAATATAAATGGTCAAAATACACCAATTAAGAAAGAGATCATCAGAGTGTATTTTTTTAAATGATGCAACTACTGATGTCTATACTCAGTTCAGATATAATGATATAGGATAGGTTAAAAGTAATAGATGGAAAAAGATATACCAAACAGTAATCAAAGGAAATTTGTAACAGGAGCTACATTAATATCAAAGTAGACTTCAGAGCAAAAAGCAAAAAAGACCAGGGATCAGGAAAAATATTATGTACTAGTAGATTAAAGGATCGATTGACCAAGAAAACAAAACAATCTTAAAAGTATAGGCATCTAACAGAGTTCTTTTTGTTTGTACAAATTTATGGGGTACATGTGTAATTTTGTTACTTGTATGTAATGTGTAGTGATCATGTCAGGATATTTAAGATGCCCATCTCCAGAGTACAATACATTTTTGTTTAACTATAGTTACCCTACTCTGTTTCAAACATTGAATTTTTTCCTTCTTTCTAACTGTGTGTTTGTACCCTTTAACTCACTTCTCTTCATCCTCCCCTTCTCATCCACTCACTCTTCCCAGTCTCTATTCTTTATCTTTCCACTATCTGCATCATCTGATCAGATTTTTTAGCTCCCACATGGAACTGAGAGCATATGATATTTGTTTTTTTGTGCCTGGTTTATTTCACTTAAAATAATACCTCTAGTTCCATCCATGTTGTTGCAAATTACATGATTTCATTTTTTATGGCCAAATAGTATTCCATTGTGTACATGTACCACATTTTCTTTATCCATTCATAAGTTGATGGACACTTAGGTTGATTTCACATCTTTGCTATTGTGAATATTGCTGCAATAACATGTGAGCAAATGTATTTCTTTGATATATTGATTTCTTTTCCTTTCACTAGATACCCAGTAGTGAGATTGCTGGACCCAGTGGTATCCCTATTTTTAGTTTTTTGAGAAAGCTCCATATTGTTTTCCATAGTGTCTGTACTAGTTTACATTCCTACCTACATTGTATAAGAGTTCCCTTTTCTCTGGCATCCTCACCAACGTCTATTATTTTGTATTTTTTTAATAATAGCCATTCTGACTGAGGCAAGATGATATACCACTGGGGTTTTGATTTGCATTTTTCTGATGATTAATGATATTGAGTACTTTTTCATATACCTTTTGGTTGTTTGTATGTCTTCTTTTGAGAAATGTCTATTTATGTCCTTTACCCACTTTTAAATGGGATCATTTGTTTTTATCCTGTTGAGTTGAGTTCCTTATATATTCTAGATGTTAGTACCCTGCCAAATGAATAGTTTGTCCAATATTTTCTCCCATTCAACATGTCTTCTCTTAATTATGTTGACTGTTTCTTTTGCTGTGCAGAGATTTTTAGTTTAATTAAGTCCCATTTGTCTAGTCAGGTAGGGAACCTGCAGCCTCAAGGCCACATGTGTCCCTCCAGATCCCCAAACTTCACAGAACAAATCCCTTTATTAAAAAGATTTGTTCTGTAAAATTTGGACTCAGTCAAAAGGCTGCACTCAAGGACCCAGGAGGCCACATTTGGCCCCAAGTCCTCCACAGATTCCCAACTCCTAAATGTGGTGAGAGATAGGAGTCCACTTTCATTTTTCTGAATGTGGCTATCCAACTTTCCTACCACCATTTATTGAATAGGGTGTCCTTTCCCCAATACAAGTTCTTGTTGGCTTTGTCAAAGATCAGTTGGCTGTAAATATGTGGCTTTATTGCTGGATTCTCTATTCTGTTCCATTGGTCTATGTGTCTATTCTTATACTAATACCATGCCATTTTGGTTACTATAGCCTTGTAATATATTTTGAAGTGAGGTAATGTGATGCTTTCAGCTTTGTTCTTTTTACTCAGAATTGCTCTATTTGGGCCCTTTTTTGGTACCATATGAATTTTAGGATTGATTTTTCTGATTCTGTGACGAATGACATTGGTATTTTAATAGAGACTGTATTGAATCCATTGATTGCTTTGGTAAATTTGGTCATTTTAATGATATTGATTCTTTCAATCCATGAGCATGGGATGTCTTTGTCTTTGTTTGTGTCTTCAATTTTGACAGTGTTTTGTAGTTTTCCTTGCAGAAATCTTTCACTTGTTTAAATTTATTCCTAGGTGTTTTATCATTTTTGTAACAATTGTAAAGCGGTTTCTTTCTTGGCTAGATCATTATTAGTGTACAGAAATACTACTGATTTTTTTTTTCATGTTGATTTTGTAACCTGCAACTTTACTGAATTCACTTTTCAAATGTAAGAATGTTTGGTGGAGTCTTCAGGTTTTTCTAGACATAAGATCATATCATCAGCAAAGAGGGACAGCTTGACTTCTTCACTTCCAATTTGGATGTCTTTATTTCTTTTTCATGCCTGATTGCTCTGGCTAGAACTTCCAGTACTATGTTGAATAGGAGTGGTGAAAGTGGGCATTCTATATAAAATATTTATATATTTGTGTATATAAATCTAACAAAATATGTACATTATCTATATGCTAAATACTTCGAAATGCTAATGAAAGGAACAGAAAGCCCTACCATGATCATAGATTGGTAGGCTCAATGTAGTAAAGATATGAATGCTCCCAAAATTGGTCTATGGATTTAACACAATTACAATTAAAATCCCAGCAGGGATTTTTTGGTGTAGACAAGCTGATTCTAAAATTTTTAAGCAAAGACAAAGGACCTAGATTAGCTTGAATAATTCTGAAAAAGAATAATAATGAAGTTAGGGGCATCAAACTACTCAATTTAAAGCTTACCATAAAGCTACGGTAATCAAGACAAGCCTTTATAGGCAAAGGGGTAAATATATAGACATATAGACCCGTGGAACAAAATAGACAGTCCAGAAATAGGCCTACAAAATATAGTTGATATTTGACAAAGCATATGCAATTCAACGGAGAAAGAATAGTCTTTTCGACATATATTTATTACATCAATTGGAGATCTCTCTCTCTCTCTCTCTCAAAGAGATCCCCAACCTAAACCTTACACCTTACACAAACATTATTTAAAAATAAATCATCTATCCAAATACAAAACTATAAAATTCTTGGAAACATATAGAAAAAAATGTTCTGGACCTACAGTTAGGAGAAGAGTTCCTAAAAATGACACTAAAAGCATGATTCGTTTTTAAAAGTTGATAAAGTGACTTTTATCAATTTATCATCAAATTTTAAAAGTTTTGTACTGTAACAGATACTATTAAAAGGATGATAAGACACTACAGACTAGGAGAAAATATTTATAAATTCCATATCCAACAAAGGACTTGTATTCAGCATATGCACAGAACTCTCAAAACCCAAAAAGTAAACAACCCAATTTAAAAAGGGACAGTCACTTGAATAGTCACTACCAAGACTCCATAAAAGTAGTTATTTCCCTTATTATTTAATTAACTCAGCATTGCTTTATCAACAGGTTATTTGGGAGATATTTTGGGGAAACCATTATCTTATTTGCTAAATTTTAACTCCTCAAACAATTTTGTCTGATGCTAATTTAGTTTCAAGTTAAATTAACTCTAGATCATTAAATTACTTTACAGTTATAAAAATGATCCTTGGCCAGGCACATTGGCTCATGCCTTTGATCTCAACACTTTGGGAGGCTGCAGCAGGAGGATCACTTGAGGCCAGGAGTTCGAGGTTGCGGTGGCTATGATCAGGCCACTGTACTCCAACCTGAGTGATAAAGCGAGACCCTGTCTCAAAAAAAAATTCTTTAATAAAATATTTTTAATATAATATTTTCCTACATGTCAGTAGGAAATGCATCTAAATATAAGCCTGCTATTTAAAAAAGTATTACATATATAAATTTGAGATTTATTTTTCTGACTTTTCTGTGTATAAAATATATAAAATAATTCTCAGATAGCAATCATCGTCACTTCAAATGTTCAAATGTTTGTTTTTAATGGGAGTGGTGCCACATTATCTTCCTTTTTATTTTTAAGAAGATTATCCAAATTCTTTTCTATTAAATATAAATTGGCTCTTTGCTTTAATCATATACATTTTACTATTTAAAAAGAAATTGAGGAGGATACAATTCAATATTGGAATTAATTAATGAATATGGGAAGCAAAAGACAGAATAATGTAGTCTGATAAAAATGGATAGGCAGAAAAACACTAAAAATTTCATTTAAGTTATTAGAAATAAAAACAAAGAAAAATGATAATTCATGCAAAAGTAACCTGGTTTTCTGAGACAGAGTTCATGAAAATACATGCTTTCACTAAAACCCTTTTTTACCCCAACTCCTTTGCTCTATTATTCATATGAAGAAAAAGCTAAGAATTAAATGTTTGTTCAAACTTTTAAATGCTAATATACAATCCCAGTAAAAACTAATATAAGAAAAATTCTGCCATCAGTAAATGCAATATAAAGGAATATTTAGATTTTTTATAGAAGATCGCTGTTTTTCTTTTTCTCCAGAATAACTGTGAACAACGACAAAAGCAAATTCGTATTCGATATAAACCTTCTCTTTTCCAGCATGTGGGTACACATTCATCATTATCTGGAAAAGAACAACATTACAAAGTAAGATTTCGACATGTAACTTCAGCAATATACAATGATTCATAAAGTTATTAAATACTGTTAAGAAAAAGAGTGATGACATAAGACAAGCTATAAAATACGGCTGTTTAAACACAATTCATCTTACAACTATATGTTGTAAAGAATGTTTATAAATTGGACAATCATTTTTTAAAGACCCAAGTTATCTATCATGGTAAGAAAAATCCAGCTTATATAAACTTCTTTGCCTTCATGCTCCTAGCTGTGCAATTCAAATAATAAGACTAAAAAACTTTTTGAAAATTATAATAAAATTTACTATTTTAGTCAAAAATTGAAAATTATATAAGAATATTTTAAAAATAAAATACTTTATTACTTAATTTAAATGTATCAGAATTTTTATTTCAGACCACTATTTGTCTTACCAGATGAAGAACAATTCATTGTTGTTTGATTTTTAGTCATTATTAAATTTTGCATCATTTTCAGAAACAATATAATTGATAATTGACTTCACACCTTGGTAGAGTAGAAGAAACAAAGAATTCAGAGTCAAAGCACCTAGTTTTTAGTCCTGGTGACCCAGGGCGCATATACATGACATTGGGCAAGCCCTAATAGTCCTCTGTGTTTTCTTCATCTATTAAAATCTTCGAAGAGTTTTAATTAAACGATCATCATGTTTTCTTCTACTTTTGAAATACTATTGGCATCTATACCCTTCATATCTTCACACAACAAAGGAAATGGTTTTTTTAATCCTCTGTCAATTGAATAAGAAGTGCACATATATATCCTTCCAGCATTCATAACCGGCCCCCTTTCTACTTTTCTCCTTTATGTATTGTACTGCAGTCATTGGAACACTGCCTAGAACATAATGTGAACTCAGTAAATGTTAGCTATTGGCTATAAAGCAAGGTGGAATGCAAGTATAAAAGTGTGTAGCAAACAAGACAAAGAAGCACCTAGAATAATGAAAATGTAACTCTAATGAATTTTTATGTAAAAAAATCACACCAACAGAATACATAAAACATAGCTGCAGATGATGCAGAAAGAAATTGGTCTGTGCTATTCAATTTTTGGTGCTATTATAATGGGATTCTTTTTTTCCATTATATTTGCTAGATATTTATTTTAACCTCATCTTTGCAAATTTTTGGCACTTTAAGTAGAATGTATACATAATCCTTCATATTTTGATTTTATAATCTTGGCTTTTTTCCTTTCTATACTTCGTACCATGTAAAATAAACAGAAATCAACAATTTAATAAAATGTCAAATGTGATTGTATTTAAATTATTTTTAAAATTTCTAACAGGATATCTATTACTAGGAGTTTCATATCTCTAACAGTTTCTTTAAAAATTATCAGAATCGTTTTTCAGAAAAAATGTCATAACAAGGATTAGACTATTTCTCAACTTTCTTAATCAACTACATCATATTTTTAAAAATTAAGCCTTCAATAATAAAGTGGTAAGTATAAAAAATTAATATAAATATATAGAAAATTATCAGATATTTGTTAATTTTATATTATTTTAAATCCTTATATTCTATGTATGTTCAACTTGTTGCTGTTTTCGTTAAAATTCATTCCTTTAAGTCTTTCCAAAAAACTTTTATGTAAAATTTGTTCCTTAACCAGTTAAATTTTAATATTACACTTATCATAAAACTTTTTTAATGTAAGATAAATTTTCTGTAGTTTTCTTGAACAGAAAAATAATTTCATTTCTCTCTTTATCTAGCCTATAGTTCCAAAATAATAATTTAATAAAACAAAAAATATAATGTCTTTTTAGTGAACTTTCTTAAATAGGTTTTAAATTTTTTGAAATTTCCTTAGATCTTCAACTTAAATGTTCTTTATCATTTCATACTCCTTATCTATAAGCATAAAAAATTCTTTTAGAAACAACTATAATATTTTCTTATTAATAAATGGATAATTTCTGAAAATTCAAATAAAATACTTCAAGTTTTTCTATCAGTTGATAAGCAAGCTAACAATGTATTTGGTAATTCTCCATCCTACACAAACTGGACACAAGGCCACGTGTTTAAATGTATTGGAAGTATGGTTGCCAGCTAAAATATAGGATACCCAATTACCTTTGAGTTTCAGTTAAACAATGACTTTTTGTGTGTACGTCTCATTTGTTTTGTTGTTGCAGTAGTTGTTACTAAATTTGACAAGCCTAGTGGAGGTGATAGAGGGAGAGGGAGTGGAAGAATACTTCCCATTAATATGCTTTAACTGAATTACTATTTAAGGTTATGCCCTTGACTTTTATTAAAGGATGATACACTGTATGACGGCTCTTTAAAGTTCCATGTTTCTCTTTTATTTAAAAAAAATACATGCGACAATTTGCTTTTAGAACTTGAGGCTAGGAAAAGATATTCCTTCCCAAAGAACTGTCATGATTCTTTTAGTCCATTGCGGGTTTTTTTTCCCTTTAACTGCCAAGAAATTCAAAACTAATTTCATATGAAATGTAGTACCCATATTATCTTATATTCACAGAATTTCTTCAGTCCTCAGTTTGTTTAATCTCTGCCTTTCATTCATATATTATTAAAGGATTATTGTATGTGATTTCACTTTAAGTTACCATAAATCTTTTCTATATTTATTTATAAAGTATGAAAATCAAATAAAATGAATGTTTTAAAATATTTGTACATTACCTATAACAGTTTGTTGTCTGTAATGATAATCTGACCATACGGATTTCACTGGAATACCACAGATGGAAATCTACTTTCAATAATTTTAATCCTATGACAGTATTAAAATTGGCATTGTCTAATACATCATAAGAATTATGTCTTTTGCCAATGTAAAGTTGTTTATAAAGGGTAGTGGTGTCAAGGAAGACACAATAAGGAAAGAATATTATTCAGAAATTGTCATGAAAATAATTACATCTTTATGAATTAATAACATGTTATTTCTAGATGCTACAGATTTTTTATTTTTATTTCAGAAAATACGAAGATAATAAGCATACGAAGAAGAAACTCTGTAATACCTGGAACCTCAGATAACCTTGATTTCTAATGGCATGTTTCAGAAATTGTAATAATGAAAATACATAATTATCTACATGAGAAGTAAACAATGAACAAACTAGTAGACTTGAAAGTATTAAATGACCTCTTAGGTCAAGAAAAAATAAAACATTTATGATGTTTGTACCCTATTACAATTTAACTTAAAAATAGTAAACGCAGGGAAGTTTTTTAAAATTAAGAACCATAGATAGTATGACCATATTTTATTGACTTTTATTATGGCCATCACATAATCTGAATAAATAGTTATAAGTTCAGAAATGTGCCATTGTCACAGACAAATTCTGGGTGAACTGGTATACGCTCTTATTTATTTTGTTAAGACATCTAAAGAAATAGAAAGCACATGTTTAAGCAGTCTGGATCTGGCAGTGCCAGAGTATCTTTTTGTCTTTTAATAAATGCATTTAAAACTGTAAACTTACCCCAAGTGCCATTTGAGCTAATTTTTAAACATCTTGATATGTACATATTCTGACAGTTCTAAAGATTTCATAGTTTCTATTATTACTGCCTTTTTAACTCATGGATTATTTGGGAGCGTGTTTGTTTTTTCTCAAATATATTGGAGTTTTTTCCATCTTTATTGTTAATTTCTAATTTAATTGCACTGTTATTATAAATCTTTATGTGTACAATAAAATTTGAGAATTTTGAATCCTTGTGTTCCATATGGCTTTGAAAAGAACATATCATCTTTGTACACTCCTTTTGAAATATGTTGTTTCATTTCTTTTCATAAATGTTGGTTTTGTGCTTTAAAAAATGGTTTTTAAAAAGTATTCCTATTTATTTGGTACAGGATGCTCTTTTAAATTTGGCTTTTAAATTTGGTTGTGCAAATCTTTTAACTCCTTACTAATTTTTGTCTGCTTGATCCATCACTTTTGGGCACCTATTAAAATCTCCTACTATTTTTCATCTTGCTGCTATCCTAATATTACTTTGTTTATTGTGAACAATAAGACATTTATTCCTTATCCTTCAATCATATATCACAAAAGTCTTAATTTCATACTGCTGTCCTATCCTTGACTGCCAAAACTTCACACACTACCTCAGTATGAATTGTATCACATATCAATTTACAAAGAGAATATGAAAAATGAACTGTTCATGTGTGTCCATTTTATTCTTTCCTTTAAGAAGAAAAGAAAACATTATATGTTACAAAGATTTTAAATTTGACTTAAATTTTGAACTTGTTTATTTAATGTGATTTTTCACGTTGATTTCAAAATTTTGAACTTTTAAAATTAAATCTGCCAGAGCATATTCCAAGCTAGTACGAAGAATTAGAACTTAGTCCAGGTACAGTATTTCTCAAAAAGATAAGCTACAGTGCTTGAAAAGGTACTTGCTTGGATTTCTTAGCCTGTCATCCAAGACTAAAACAAAATATCTAAAAGGCTGAGACCATACACTGGCATAGGTATTAAAAGAGGTTATTCAACATCATACAGCTGAATGTTACTAAAAAGCTGAGATGATTTCAAGGGCATCCCACTTTGGCACTCAAAAAGAGGCATTTGAACCCTGACCGAGATACCGTGAGAGTGAAAGATGCTAGAAGGAAAAAAGAGAAGAAAGTTAAAGATAGCCTTAAAAATTCAACCCAATCACCGCTGTCCTTAACTCAGGATTAAAAGCATTTGGGTGGTCAGCACAAAGCATTTCTAGAAAATATTTCTAATGTATTCAGGAGAGATGCCCCAGCTTTCATTCCCGTCCCTTCTGATCCCAAACGGTGGGTGTTTGGAGAGCCCTATGGTCGCTGGTCTGAGGTATATGAAGAAAGGGAGATTTGGAGAACCCCAAGCTGTTTGCTATAACTGTGGTAGGACAGAGCAAACAGTGCTTCATTTGTTGGTCTGAGTGTTTGTTTTATAGCATTTATGCTGATTTTGCTTTATTAGAATCACTGTTCTTCAAACATACATGAAGGCAAATGATGATATATAGCAGACCAGTTTGTAGAAACTAAATTTCCCTGAAATCTTTTTTTGTAACACTACTTTTGAAGTGAATAGAAGCTCCACAAACATTGGAGACGTAAGTCAAATTCTCTCTGTTGCCAAAATTACTCTCAAATATTAAGATAACTACCAACATCTGCACTATTTATTATTGACTATATGAGGTAAATATCACAATGCAGTAATATTACTACTAATGATTCATAACTAATACTAATGGTAAATGTGGCTCCAATCTTGGATAGAGGGGAAAGAGACACCTCTATTAGCATAGGTGTCTGGGGTTTGTTGTGTATTCTTGCATGGACTTCACACCCAGTGGTAGAATTGTGACAATTAGAAGAAATAATGGGACATAAATCTGGGCAGGCATTTCCCATGGGAACATATATTCTGAAATTTCTTTTTTTTCTTTAATAACCTTGGGATACATTTTTAGATGCTGTGTTGATTTTAACAGCAATTCAGATAATGAATTAGGAGAAAGTTTATATAAACTGACAGATTTTTGTTTTATTGATGTTAGTTTTCTTTCTATAAGTCCAGATAAAATGTATAATTTCTTAGGAAATTGTTTACCAGAATTGATGCCAGTAGAGACAGAAAGCTTAAACCAACCAATGTTTATAGAAGAAATAGAGAAAGTTATCCAGAAATAACAAATAAGTACAAGGAGGCACCACGACCATATGATTGCACAGGGAAATTCAATTTAATTTTTAAGAACCAAACAGTCCTAATATTTCTAAATTGTTTCAGAGCATATCAATTAAAGAAAAATTTTAAATTCTTTTAATGACATAAATATAACATTAGTACCTAATCTTATTAATGAGAGCGCAGAGGAAACTACAGAACATTATCATTTATGACAATTGATGCAAAAATCCTAAATGCAATATTAGAAATAGATTCCCAAGCCATATTAATAAAACAGCATACTATGACTTGGTATTTATACCAGGGATGCAAGAACCTGTTAGGATTCTGTTAGGAAACCTGTTATTATAGTGTAAAATACTATCAAGTCTATGGAGGAAAAAATCATATGTTTAGCTCCACAGATGCTGACAAAGCCTTTGAAAAAATTCAACAGCTATTTCCCATAAAAATGTTTTAAAAATTGCAATGAATGGGAACTTCCTTAACATGTGGAAATAAATTCTCCCATACACCACTTGTGAGAATACAAAATAATACAACTCCAATGGAGGGTATCTGGTAATATACAAGAAAACTATATAGCACTTAAAATCGCAATGAGATATCACTGATTGGACCCTACTAAGCAATAGTAAATATGCAGAGCAATTGGAAATCTCATGCATTGCTAGTGGAAATGTAAAATAATATAGCAACATTGGAAAATAGCATTTTCTTAAACAGTTAAACAGGTGTCTACTATACATCCCAGCTATTTCACTCTTAGTTATTTAAGAGAAATGAAACTGTATGTCCATCCGAAGATTTGTACACGAATGACCATAGCATCTTTATTTGTAATAGCCAAAACCTGGAAACAATCCAAATGTCCATTAAGAGGTGGATGTATTAATAATAACTAAACATAGTAACTCATTGAATAAAATACAGAAGCCATCATTCTATTCTTATGATAGATCGATAGATAGGTTAGGTAGATGAATGGGTGGCTATAGGATAAGTAAAAGCTCTTTTCAATAGAATGTTGCCTAATAAATATAGAAGAAAGATGGAATTATAAAATCACTATATTGCAATCATGATAGTAAAACTGATTCAGGTAAAAATGATTGAAAATCCAGGGTATTGGGAGAGGGAGAATAAAGTTTAATGAAGAACAGGACATTTACATAGCCTCCAAGTTTGTTCACACAGATTGCTTATTAATTACAAATGAAAAAATTGGAAATATCCAGAAGGAAAAACAGGCAACACCTTAAACAAGTGTTTAAAGTTAACATTACCAATAAGAAGCACATGGCTATCATAAGTCTTGGGTAAATTACCCTGAAAAGTTCACAACATGATTTATAAGGTATTCCAGGCAAAATTTCATAACTTACATCCAATCATGAGAAAATATCAAATAAATCCATATTGCGAGACATTCTGTAGAATAACTGGCTAGTATTCTTCAAAAATTCTAATGTCATGAAAAGTAAGAAAATGTGTAGTCACAATTTCAGATTAAAGGAGACTAAAGAGGCATGACAACAACATGTAAGATTTTATTCTATATTGGATCCTGTACTGGAAAAATGCTAGAAATGATGTTATTGGGACAGGGAACAAGATTAGAATATTGTCTACAGATTAAATTATTACGTCAATGTTAAATTCCCTGAATTAGGTCACCATGCTGTGGATACATGAGAAAATATTCTTGTTTCTAAAAATATATACTGAATTATTAAGTAGTAAAAGGGTACAATGTGTGATCTATTCTCAAATGGTTCAGAAAAAAATTAGATACAGAGATAGATGATAGATGATATAGAGGATAGATGATATTAAATAGATGACAGATGACACGAAGAGAAAATCAAATATAGTATTGTGTTAAAAATTAGTGAAAACTTTAAGTAGAAGATACACAGAAGTACTTTGCATTGTCTTTCTACCTTTTCTGTATGTTTGAAAGTACTTCTAAATCAAAAGTACAATATAAAAAGACCACCCAAACTACCTTGGGGATAAAAATGGAAGAGTCCCTTCCTCTGACTCTTTCAACCTTCACTAGGGCCCCAGCCTAAGTCCTGTTACTGTCACACCTATATCTCACATTGTCAAACATGGATGAACTGTTAGGAAAAGAAATCTTCTAGGAACGAAATGAATCTGTCAGGATAGACTGATTTATGTTGCAGTAACATGCAGCTCCAATATTTCAGTGTCTTACAACTTTAAACATGTATTTTTTATTCAAACTACCACTTTAACAAGCAGCCTATCTGATTCTTTCCATTTTCATATGACTCTAATTATACTATAATCTCCCATAAAACACTCCTATCCATGCTTTTTATCGGTTTTATTTTTACCAGGTTACTATCTGTACAACTTCAGATAATCACCAGCTAGCTTTACAGGTTCGGCTTACATTGAGGTGAATGTTCCCTGGTTATAGTGTGTCAATAGTTGTTTCATTGCTACAATTTACTATTTAAGTGTCACAAGCTTAATTTAGGAAATTTAGTATGTCTTGTGGATTCAACAGCTGGCAGGAAAGCCTGTTTCATAATCTTGGGCAATTCAAAAGGCCTATATTAGTGTTAATAATAATTTGTCAAATTGCCATTTAAAAACCAAAATGTACACTTACAATATTAAAAATTCTAGAAATAAGAAGAAACAGTTCATAGAGCAGAAGTTTTTGATTTCGATGAGCTCAATTTATAAACCTTTTTTCTTTTATGGATCATACCATTGGTGTCATATCTAAGAAATCTTTCTCTAACCTGTGTGTTAGTCTTCTTGGGCTGACATAATAAAATACCAGAGATTGAGTGTCTTCAGCAACACAAATTTATTTTCTCATAGTTCTGGGTGTTGGAAGTTTGAGATCTGAGTGTCAGCATGGTCAGATTCTGGTGAGGGGCTCTCTTTCTGGCCTGCTGATTGCTGTATTCTTGCTGTCCTCATATGGCCAAGAGAGACCCCTCCAATCTCGGTTAGCTCACTTGGGCTCTCGCCAACTCCAAGAGTCTCTTCCTCTTCTTACAAGAACACAGTTCTATTGGAATCAGGGCTCTATCCTTATGACCTCATTTGACCTTAATCATCCCCTTAAATGCCCTATCTCAAATACAATCACACGGGGGGCTAGGGTTTCAATATTTGAGTGAGGGGGGACACAATTCAGTCCATAGCATGACTCAAAGTCAAAAATATATTTTCCTATGTTTGATTCTAGAATTTTATAGTTTTAGGTTTTATATTTTAGGCTGCAGTTAACTTTGAATATAATTTTTATATATGGTATGAGGTATGGATTGAACAATTTATTACATGTGACTATCCAATTGTACCACCCCCAATTTTTAAAAAGACTATGCTTTCTTCTACTAATTGCCTTTGTACTTTGGTTGAAAATCAGTTGTCCATACTGTCCTGCTCTGTCTTGTGTTGCCATAACAGAATACCTGAGACTAGGTAGTTTATAAAGAAAAGAGGTTTATTTAGCTCACAGTTCTATAGGCTGGGAAGTTCAAGAGCATGGCCCTGGCTTCTGGCAAGGCTTCTGTGATAGGTCAAAACATGGCAGAGGTCAAAGGGGAAGCAGACACATGCAAACAGGGAAAACCTGAGTGGCATCCTGGCTTTATAACAACTCATTTTCATGGAATCTAATCCATTTTCACAAAAACGAATCCAGTCTCGCTAGAGCAATAATAACTCACTCATTACAGCAACAATGGTACCCCCACTAGAGTGGGGTCCTCATGACTTAAATATCTACTAATACACCACACTTCCCAACACTGCCCCACTGGTGATCCAATTTCAACATGAGTTTTGGTGGAGACAAACCAACCACATCCAAACTATAGCACATACACGTGGGTCTATATCTAGAATCTATTCAGTTCATTCATTTATTAGTATATCTTGATAACAATACCATACTCTTTCGATAACCACACTTGTATAAATCCTGAAATCAAGTAGTGTTTCTGAGGGATTTTATCTTGCAATACAAAATAAAAACTCATTCTACTAACCATATACATTAACCAGAAGAATTCTGTATAAAACCAGGAGCAAAACAATGATGACTATTATTATTACTTTTATTATTGTTTGGTATTCTTGTCAAAGGAATAAGGAAAACCACCTCAGAAAATAAGAAGCATAAATACAAGAAAGGAATAGATAAAATTTTTTTGCCAAAGTTGTAACTATACATCTTGAAAATAAAAATCAATCCACTAGAAAACTGAGTGCTCATTTGCTTTTCTCTATTTTCTGCACCATTTTTTAAGAAATACATTTCTAAATATATGAAACTATAAAAATATTTTTAAGTGTTTTTTGAATTGTCTAGGTTCTGAGTTCACTCATTGCATTTGGGTGAAAACTTCATTCCTCACAGCTTTATAAATCTTGGAATTAGAGGAATTTCCTACACTAGTGTTGTAGAAAGAGCACAGGCTTTATATTCTCATTCTATACCTTAAGACCTGAGTGAGCTTGAACAAGCTGCATAACTTATCAGGGCCTATTTCCTCATAAGTAAAATAAGGATAAAAGCTGTAAATCAATTATATATAGCAACTTGCACTTAGTGGGCCATTAATAAAACAGCCATTATTTTGATTACAAAATAGGCTTCCAACAGGGCATCACTCTATTCCATCAACTAGGATGCACGGTTCCTGCTTTTAATGTATTTCTAGCTTTCTGATTGCCCGGGTCCCTTCAACTTGATTAGGTCATTTCAGGCTCTCCCTAAATCTGTCTTCAAGTTTGATATGTCAGAACACTTCACAACTCTATCGTTCAGCATTACCTTCCAGGATTCTTCCCCTTGTATTTCTAAACATGACATCATTCTCAAAAAGCCATACCACTGGTCTTATTTCAAATTATTTTTTCTTCTCTTACATTATTATAATGCTGTATTATTCTGGTAAAAAGTTGCCTGTTAAGCAAAATTATAAAATTATAAATATAATATAAATATAATTTATAATAAACAAAATTATAAATATTCAATCGTCCTTTCAATAAGTGGCACATAATTGTGGAGCTGTAGGTTAAGGCCTTGAATTCCAGGGTTAAGAATTAGATTTGATTCTGTAGGTAATGACGGGTCACTGGGAGCTTCTGAATGAGTTGAGGAATAAAGCAACTGACTACACAAAGTGCAGGTGGGAGCAGTTAGGCAACTCTTGGCAACAGTTTCTAAAGCAGGAAGAATCTCAACTAGAGAAATGGCACAGGGACTGAGGGGTGGGGTGATCTCTTTTAAATGATTTTATGGAGACAAACTTTAATGGAGACAGTGAATGTAGCAGCCAAAGGTAAGAGTCAAAAATGTTCTCAAGGTTTTGAGCACTGTGTGACCAAGAAGATAATATTAAATCTTACCAAAAAAAATATGTATTTTTACATTTTTAGTTTTCGGCTTCCTCGCTGCAAACTTTGAATGGACCCTTCACAAATCCTTCTCTAATAAATCAAGTGTTATTTGTTATGGGCCACAGAATTTTATGCTGAATAACAAAAGCTGGAAAGATGGAAGAAAGAAATTAAGGGAAATATGTTGTTACAAAGTCCCTCAAATAAAATGTCTTTTTAACACTATCCAAACACTCTCCAGGAAGTGACAGCTTCAAAAGTCTAGAAATGGTGGCCTTATTAGTGAAGCAATGTGAAAAAATATTCAGTGACCTTGCTCCCTAGGCAATAATCACATTGTGCATGGAATGCCATCAATACTTTAATCTGAGGCTCTTCAACAGAGGTTTTTAGACTAACCGGTCAATTAAATGCTATTTTTCCAATAAAATTTAAATCATGATTATACAAAATTCAAAGACACGTTTAATATAAAAATAAGAAGTCAAAGCTGTGCGATCCATTATCTATAGAGCAAAGAAGCTTGTGATTCAGTACTATGTTAATACTGTATTTTTAATGGGTTGGTTGAAACTACAGGCTCTGAGAGAAGCAGTTCTAATTTAAATCTGTTTTCCGCTATTTACTAATTGTGCACATTCGGTCAAGTTACCACTTTCCTCACCTGGGTTATTGTGAATGTTAAACAAGCCAATGACTGTAGAACACTTAGAGCACAGTGAGCTCAAAAAATGTGGGCAATTCTTATCAGAAGTATTGTAAGTAAGAAAAAGAATGTATTGTTTTATATGTACTGTATTTGCTACGTTAAAAGATTTAACATATCTGTACTTATCATACACACACGAAATAGGAAGGCTCTCTGCTAACCACAATGATTGCTCCTCTCTTCGCAGAACCCTAGAGAAAGCCTGGAGCACTCACCTTACTGCACCTATAACTGGATTCTGTTCAGAAACATGATCGACATCAGGTTCAGGACCCGATTATTGTGCAATAGGAGGAAGAACCGCTCTGTTTGCACAGAAGGCAGGCGCTCGGAGGAGGAAGTCTTTGGACTAACAAGGAGGAATCCGTCCTCGGCTAACTCAGGAGCGCGGGCCCCGTTGCGGCCGGCGCGCACGAGGCGCGGGCCAGGCGCCCCTCCGCGGCCGTTGGGCCCCCGGGGCCGGTGTGCGCCTCACGCGCCTCGGGCAGCCGCCTCCTCCCAGCCCGCGGCGCACGCGCATGCGCGGTTAGCAGTCGCTGCTGCGCGGCCGCCGGCGGGATCGGTCTAGGGAGACGAGGGGACCAAGTGGCAGCGGTTCGGTCATCTGAGCTGCCACTGCCTAAAACAGGCCCGCAAAGACAGGTGAGTGATCGGCAGGCCACCTTTCCGCGGCCCATTGCGCTCGGGCGAGGAATCACAGTGGTGGCTGCTTCCCTCGGGGTGGGGACTCCCGGGCCGCACCCCTTTCTTTTGCAGCTGGAAAGGCTGAACAGGTCGGGGCCAGGGTGACGGGGTGGATATTGAGTTTGGCGATGGGGCTGCAGCGAGCGAGGGTCTAGGGTGGGCTCTGCCCACCTCGGGGGTATGAAGGCCGGCGCTGGACGGAGGGGGTTGGTGCCACCTCGGGCCAGCTGGGTCCTCCGGAGCTGCTGTGTCCACCTGCTGCGCTGGGGCTGGCCCTGGGAGGGGCGCGAAGGCCAGGTGGCCTGGCCAGCCCGGTCGCTCCCCGAAGGCTTGGGGAGCCGCAGGGAGCCGGGTCCGTTATTCCAGCGGTTGCCATCTCAGCCCCGTTCCACGCTCGAGCCCGGTGCGCGTCCCCGAGGGATGTGGAGGGGGCCCGGGGCGCATCCGGGCGCTGCTCACTCCGCTGGCTACTCCTCCCCCAAACGCAAGCAAAACCAAAATAGGCTCAGTTTACTTAATCCCCACCTCTATGAAGGAAAAGGGACCCAGCGCTCACAGCGGCAGGGGCCAGTGACTCTTAGCCACTCCCTAGATACTCGGCGAGGAGCCCTGTGTGCGCCGCTGGGGAGGGACGGAAAGGGTTGGGTTGAATCCGATGAGGCCCTAATTACGGGAGACTCATTATCACCTGAAGCCTGTTTACTATCAATCAGACCCTTCAGCTGATTTTATTTATAGCATCTGCCCAAGCACCACGAAGGAGGCATTTGCTTGGGATTTAAAAGCAAATGGACACAAAACTCAAGAGGAGAGAGAAGGTAAATAACATGGCCCTGGGAAGAATCCTCAAGTCAGAAGAGGGTTAGTTTATGTTGAAACTTTTGAGTGCATAAAAGCACCTCAAACCCAATCTCATGTTACGGTTTTGTTTACTTTAAAATTTTTACGACACTCTAGATAGCTCTCCATTTGGTAATTCTAAATTTGACCTCTTTTCAGTTACAGTTTTGCCTTCACATCTGATTGATCTTCCAAGCACATTTAGATCTTATCCCCAGATCCTTAGAACAAGATATTTTCTTTTCTTTGTCTAATTTATCTAGTTGATAATGGAGAAACCAAACTCTGTAAATTATTTTAAAGAGGTTTATTCTGAGCCAATATGAGTGATCACAGGCCAGAAAGTCACATCAACAAAGCTGGGAGTTTTCCAAAATCTGTTATAGGTTAGAATACTTTCATAAGAAAGTCTAGGAAGAGGGAAGGGGTCTTCGTATATCAGAGTTGTCCTTTTTTGTTGGGAGTACAATATGGAAGTTATAATAATTGGTTGTAGATGACAAATACAGGCTGAAATGTTTTATGTGCAGGACAATCAGTAAAACCTAATAATTGAGAAACAAAGCAGTGTCCTCAATGTGAGTAGGTTACGTAGTAATCAGTACAAAAATAGGAATTCATACAATTTTAGGGACTCAAGAAGATTCTTTACTTAGGGACAGATGTAAGCTGTGAATCATAAGACCTTCTCTAGGCAGTTAGAATATAATGTTTTCTTTCTGTATAGAGGTGCGTGACTTAACTCTGGGCTGGCATGGTCTTAGGTCTTGTTTATAATTTGGTATTTTATTGCCACAAAGAGTCTATTCTGTCAGCCTTATGATCTATTTTAACATTAATGCTGATCAGTTGTGTCTAAACTGCAAAAGGGCATTGTCAGACCTCCCATCCCATCCCATCGTGGCCGGAACTCAGTTTTTAAGGTGTCTCTGGGGTCTCTTGGCCAAGAGGGGACTATTCATTTGGTTGGGGGCTTAAGGTTTTATTTTTAGCCTACATTGGTAAGGGTAATTATTGTGCCTAGATGATGTAAGTATTACAGGCTGTGTCTAGAAATTGAACAGTGCTGTAAATTACCTTTACTACTTGTTTTTAGTACCTACTTTTAGTGTTCTTAATTAGAAACTAGAATTGTCAACTTTTATGGACGTTTAGATTATCTAGTTCATTTTCAGAAGTGACCAAACAGGCACAGAGATGTTTTAATCACTGGCCTTTTTATGATAGAACTAGAAACTTGGTGTGATGGTGCTAAGTTCCGTGTACTTTCTGTTATGTCATTCTATAGTTGAGTTCCTGAAGCCACATGGCAACTGAAACTTTAAGAGGTGATTTGAAACACCACTTCTGACAGTGTTTGCTAATTCATTAGTCACTCAATAAACCTGAATAACAGGCAGAAAGTCATCTCAGTTATAAGAAATAGCATATACAGAAGTATGAATGTGTTAAATATGTCAGTGTTGAGAATGAAAGAAATGAGTCTTAGGGCAGAGTTTATGCTGAGAACTACAGAGAACTATTGAGCATTTTTATAGACAGTAAATTAAGACTTTTTTTTTTTAGAAAGATCATGCTAGTGAGAAGGCAAAGGATGGATCTGGAGATTGGTAAGAATGCAAGTAAAGAGGCAAAGTGGCAGTCTACCAGTCCTTTTCAGAAAGGATAGTTTCCTTAATTAAGACTGTAACATGGGGGTAGAGACATTCTAGAAAGACCCAAATGGATTTAGTTACCAATGATATAGTGAGAACATAGTCTTAAGATAATGGCACGGTACTTGTAACTGACTGATTTGGTTGGCTAGAGATCTGGTTAACAGGAGAAGAGAATTAAGGAGATAGAGAAACAGGTTTTAGAGGAAAGAACAAGTTCACGTTACTAGAGGCTTTGGGAAATCCTTGAAGATGGATAATGTTCTGATACTAACACGTGTCCTTTGAGCTGTGAATAAGGTTTGGCAATCCTTTGATTTTATATGTAGAAGCCAAGGCTGTATGTAATATAAGAAGAGAACCTGGGAACAAATCCCTAAGGAACACTAACATTTACAGGAGATTAGAGCAAGTGCCCATGAAGGAAGCAGAGAAAAGGAAGAGAATCAGGAATGGTATCATAGAAACCAGGGAAGAGAGGGTTCCCAGAAGGAGGCAGAGGTAGCAAGGGCAGAAGGAGGAATGGGGCCAAAGAAGAACTGAAAAAGCTATTGCACTTATCAACTAAGACTTGGTTAGTAGGAACAGTTTCAAAGTTTTCAAGAAGCTAGGAGTATAGGAATAATAGGAAGAATATTAGTTTTTCGTTGCTGCCGTAACAACTCACCACAAACTTAGCAGCTTAAAACAACCCAAATTTATTTTATCACAATCTTATAGGTCAGAAGTCTGACACAGGTCTCATCAAGCCAAAAGTAAGGCATCGGCAGGGCAGCACTCTTTAGTAGAAGCTCGGGGAAGAATCTGCTTCCTTGCCTATTCACGTGGGTGACAGAATTCACTACCTGTGGTAGTAGGACTGAGGTCCCTGTTTCCTGACTGACTGTCAGCTGAGGGCTGTTTTTAGCTGTAGAGGCCACCCGCATTCCTTGGCTCTTGGCCCCTTTCCTCCATCTTCAAGGTCGGATGGTGGCTGGAGTCCCTCTCCCTCTTGAAATGTCTTCTGTCTATCTCTCTGTGACTTCCTCTTCCACTTTTAAGGGCACCTATAATTATATTAGGCCCACCTGGATGATCCAGGATATTTTCCCTATTTTAAAGTCAGCTTATTAGCAACCTTAATCTCATCTGCAAAGCCCCTTTGGTTATGGGAGGTGACATTCACAGGATCCAAGTGTGGACATCTTTGAGGACCATTATTCAGCCTATCATAGGAAATTGGAAGTATTCACAGTTAATGGAGACAGTCTTTCCAGAAACTTTGTTAAGGAAAGGAGATACCTGGAAACATCTAGCATGTGATATATAGTTCCAATAGTAAACTTTACTGTTTATCCTTGTGCTTTTTAAGTAAGAAATGCAAGCGTCTTAAATATCCTGAAATTTGTATGAGCACACTTTGTAAAATTTTAGAGTGCCATGAAAATATAAAGTAATACCATAAAATTGTTAGTATTTGGATATATCCTTTAAGCTGCTTTAAAGTCTTTGCTCGGGAAAAAAAAAGCCATTTAACCAACTAAGGATACGTGCATAAAATGTTATATGGATACACATCAAAATATGGCCTTTAAAATATAAAACACACAAAAATTGGCATATATGTCTAAAGGATGGGATATAATAAGAAAATAACACTGAACTGTATTTTTTTAGGCTTAGAACTTTAATGCCATTTAGTGAGGATTACATAATATAATCTAACCTTAGAGCCATAATGAAAGGAATATAGAGCTTGAAGCTAGACCTAACTTTCTGAGTCTTGGCTTTTCTATTTAGTAGCCATGTGTAGGCCTGGCTAAATTACTCATCTCCCTTAGCGTCACACTTTCTTTATGTATAAAATTCAATACTAACACCTTCACCATAGAGTGCTGTAAAGATTGGAAGATTGGAATTAAAATGCTTGAAACATAGTATGTACTCAAAAATAGCACTTCATATTCTTCTAGTCTTTTCTGTTTGATTCCGTTATCGTACGCTGCTTCCTTTGTCCTTGGCCTAGGAAAGTCAATCCTCCTGTCCTTAGCATCTTTCTTTTAAGTATTAATATTACTTCCTCAAAGAGGCTTTTCCTGACCCCTCCCAAACCATGTAAATTCAGTTCCCCA